>MU720789.1:1857-26376 GCA_026770625.1 Nicotiana glauca
CTCCATTCCCTAGTCGTCTTTTGCCAACATTAGGGCTCTAATACCAGAGTAGAGATTTTTAGACATAGGGCCTCCATTCCCTTGTTTCCTTATGCCAACATTGGGGCTCCAATCCCAGAGTTGTGATTTTTAGACATAGGGCCTCCATTCCTTAGTGTCCTTTTGCCAACATTAGGGCTCCAATTCCGGAGTTGAGATTTTTAGACATATGGTCTCCATTCTCTAGTCGCCTTTTCTTTGTCAACATTAGGGCTCTAATCCCTGAGTTGAGATTTTAGACATAGGGCCTCCATTCCCTAGTCGCCTTTTTACCAACATTAGGACTCCAATCCCTGGGTTGAGATTAAAGACATAGGGTCTCCATTCCCTAGTCGCCTTTTGCCAACATTAGGACTCCAATCCCTAAATTGTAATTTTAGAGATAAGGCCTCCAATCCCTAGTTGCCTTTTGCCAACATTAGGGCCTCAATCCCTGATTTGAGATTTTTAGACATTGGGCCTCCATTCCCTAGTCACATTTTTCCAACATTGGGGTTCCAATCCCTGAGTTGAGATTTTTAGACATATGGAATACATTCCCAAGTCGTCTTTTTTGCCAACATTAGGGCTTCAGTCCCTGAGTTATGATTTTTAGACATAGGGCCTCCATTCCCTTGTTTCCTTATGCCAACATTGGGGCTCCAATCCCTGAGTTGAATTTTTTCGACATAGAGCCTCCATTCCCTAGTCGCCTTTTTGCCAACATTAGGCCTCGAATCTTTTAGTTGAGATTTTTAGACATAGGGCCTCCATTCCCTTGTTACATTTTACCAACGTTAGGGCTCCAATCCCTGAGTTGAGATTTTTAGACATAGGGCCTCCATTATCTAGTCGCCTTTTTTGCCAACATTAGGGCTCCAATCCCTGAAATTAGATTTTTAGACATAGGGCCGACATTCCCTAGTAGCCTTTTGCCAACATTAGGGCTCCAATCCCTGAGTTGAGTTTTTTTAGACATAGGGCCTCCATTCCCTAGTCGCCTTTTTTTGCACCATTAGGGCACCAATCCCTGAGTTGAGATTTTTAGACATTGGGCCTCCATTTTGTAGTCGCCTTTTTACAAATATTAGGGCTACAATCCCTGAGTTTAGATTTTTAGACGTAGTGTCTCCATTCCCTAGCTGCTTTTGCCAACATTAGGGCTCCAATCCTTAAGTGGAGATTTTTAGACATAGGGCCTCCATTCTCTAGTTTCCTTTTGCCAACATTGGGGCTCCAATCCCAGAGTTGAGATTTTTTGATATATGGCCTCGATTCCTTAGTGTCCTTTTGCAAACATTAGGGCTCCAATCCCTGAGTTGATATTTTTAGACATATGGCCTCCATTCCCTAGTCGCTTTTTCTTCGCCAACTTTAGTTCTCTAATTCTTGAGTTGAGATTTTAGACATAGAGCCTCCATTCCCTAGTCGCCTTTTTACCAACATTAGGGCTCAAATCCTTGGGTTGAGATTATAGACATAGGGTCTCCATTCCCTGGTAGCCTTTTGCTAACATTAGGACTCTAATCGCTGAGTTGAGATTTTAGAGATAAGGCCTCCATTCCCTAGTCGCATTTTGCCAACATTAGGGCTTCAATCCCTGAGTTGAGATTTTTAGACGTAGGGCATCCATTCCCTAGTCGCCTTTTTTGCCAACATTAGGGCTCCATTCCCTGAGTTGAATTTTTACGAAATTGGAACTCCATTCCCTAGTCGCCTTTTTTTGCCAACATTAGGGCTCCAATCCTTGAGTTGAGATTTTTAGTCATAGGGCCTCAATTCCCTATTCGCCTTTTTTGCCAACATTAGGGTTCCAATCCCTTAGTTGAGATTTTTTTGACAAAGGGACTTCATTCCTTAGTCGCCTTTTTTTTTTCCAACATTAGGGCTCCAATCCATGTGTTGAGATTTTTAGACATAGGGCCTCCATTCCCTAGTCGCCTTTTTGCGAACATAGGGCTTTTATTCCTTAGTTGAGATTTTTAGATATAGGGCTCCATTCCCTAATCTCTTCTTCCTAAAGACACACAATACTTATTTTATTGCTTTCAAAAAAAAATCTCTAGACTTTTAGTTACAATTAACTCACAAAATTTTCCTATTGAAAATTAGGACAGAAAAATTTTGTTCGTTTGTTTGTTTTGGTGTCTGAACAGGTTTGACCTCGAGGCAGATGATTCGAGATGACCAAAAGAATGAGTCTCAATCCAGAATAAAGAAAAGAAGAGAAAAAACCAAAGTGGTGAATTCAAAGTGCTGAAGCGAAGAAGGATGCAGACTGCTCAAGATATGATTAAAGTCACAGGTATCGCATGTCCCGCCTGGATCTAAAGCTGAAGAAAGAACCAGCACCGAAAACGGGCGAGCATCAAGATTCAAATCGGAGTCTGCAGCAAGAACTAGCCAAGACTCAAGATCAACCTTCAAGAGATTTATAGAAAGGAATCTTGTAACTCGTAGCTGATAGGTTTAGCTAGTTTAGCTATCTATTTTTGCCATTTTGGTGTAATAAGGAGCTTAGCAAGAAGAAACAGCAGCAACAGCAGTGAAATCATAGCTTCTCGGTAGTCCCAGCTACCAAAACTTCTAGAACTACACTGAAGCAACCTCTAAAGCAAGGTTCAGTCAGGCTCTTTTAAAAAATGCTTCTCATGGAGTTACAAACGGGCAAAAATCCCTCATAATTGCTCATTTTATCTTTGCTTGTAAACCCTTCATGTTTTCGAACAAAGAGGGGTAGCTGTGAGCACGTAATTTTGCCCTAGATGAAGATAACTCCTAAAAAGACCAAAAATAATTTTTATTAATTTTTAGAAATTTTTCTTTATTTTAGTTGCATTTCATGCATTTTTACTATTTTAAAATAATTAAAAAATCAAAGAAAAATTATCATGTTTTAGTTTCATGCCATCTTAGGTTTAACTTGCATTTAGGAATTTAATTGCATTCATTAAACAAAAAATTACTATAATAGTCATGTCCACATTTTAGCTTTTAGTGTTAAATTAGTAAAAATAAGTAAGATTAACTTTACAAAATAATTTAAGTTAGAGCATAATTTAGAATGTTATTTAGCTTGTTTAATTAATTCAACTAGATTTTTAAAATCAAAGAAAGAAAGAAGAACGAAAGAGAAAAAGAAAGTTGTCTTATTTTTTAATTGGGCCAAGGCTCAAGAGGCCCAAGACAAGTTAAGTTCGCCCCAAACCCACCTGCCGACCCGTCTACCCAACCTTTTTTCCACTCACATTAAAATGACCTGGACCTAACATTAGACCCCTAGACATAAACACTAAAAAATCGGCCGTTGAACATAGGAGACCAACCCTCGCTGATTCTTTCTTCTTCATCATCATCTCATCTTCTCTTCAATGGAAAAAGCAAGAACTAGAGATCAGATCTTCCCATTGAAAACCCTAGCATCCATCGACCTCTCTCTCTCCATTCCATTCCATCCAAAATGATGACTCCTTCTTCAACGTAGCGGATCCGTTGCCTCTTTCGCCATCTCACTCATTCACTTCCTCATTCTCACGTAATACAGTCATAAACTCATTTTCTCCACTTGAAGTCCATTGTCAAGATCTGAAATCCTATGCTATGAAAGTATACAAAAAAAAAAATAACAGTTAAAGATGCTCCAAATAGCCTAAAAAATGTTAGGCTGGATCAATGGTTAAAAAAAGTGATATTCATCTTGCATTTCTGGTTTGTTCAAAGCGGATTCAACGGAAAAGGGTTGTTCAAAGTTCAGTTGGTCGTTTGTTTGCTGCTGCTGTGATGCTTGTTGAGTAGCTAAGCTCCATCACCCAGTTTCAGACCCTTATTTGGTTTGCCTTAGTTGATTTTCCTTGTAAATAGGTACACATCTCAAACTTGTATTTTCTGTTATGTTTGTGATGAAATTCAGGCCATACTTCTAAGCTCACTGATTGTGATTAATTGAATATGCCTGTTTCTGGATTTATTTGAAGTATGAAGTATGTGATTTATTTGAATAATCGGTAATCGAAAGTGGTCGTAAGCTATATGTTTCCCTACAAATCTGAAATGTTGGTTAATTATAAAGTAGTTGTTATTGTAGTATTCAGTTAGGTTTTTTATTGTTTAGATTTTAAATACATTACAAAAATCAACAGGTGTTATATTAGTCATTATTTAGTTTTTTTCTGGTTGCTCATATGTTATGTAAGTCTAATTCATTTGTGAAAATAATCTTTGTCGCTAATCATTCTTTAAGCCTTAACAGAAAAGGAGGAAAATGGGAATAGAAAGTGAGGTTTATGAATGGGGGGGGGGGAGGCTATTATATTTGGATTCTTGATAATATAGTTTAAAGAAAAGATAAAGATGAATAATGAGGCCATAATATTAGCAAGATAGGCTATTGCAGCAGCACTCTATCGCTTCAATATGTTGGGATCTCATCGTTAAATTAATCAGTTGGTATAATGCTCACTTGAAATCAGACCTGTAATAGCACTATCCATGTTTATGATAAATGTAAAAGGCAAATTGTTAATAGTTCAAGGTGATGTTTTCCTCGAATTTTTGTTGAGATTATTGGGTCTGTTTCTTTGTTTAAACTTGGGCTTGTTTGTGAGGGTATAGTCTGTTTGGGCTTGGCAAACCAGATACATTCTCATGAAAAAATAGGTACTCAATCAAATTATATATGTGACTCTAAATGAATTTCATAGTATCTACTACAATTTAATTTCAAAAGTAGTGTAAGAATAATCATGAACGTACGTAGCTTGCTTTAGGTGCGACTTAGTCTAGTGTTGTGATTATGTATACATTCGTGTAACATAATTGCAAATTTAATTCTAAAAGTAACTCGAGGGATGCTTTTGCGCAACTTCAATCAAACTTTTCTTAAAAAATAAAGAAAGCATTATTAATTGTGGACACGTTCGCGTTGTGAGCACGTGATTTTTGCCATACGTGAATTACTCCCAGAAAATTCAAAATAAAATAATTTTTCTTCGTTTGCAATTTATGAAGTTTTGTGGTATTTTCCGTCATTGTTTGCATTTGCATGTGCGTATTTATTTTGTTTAAATTAAAGGAAAAATTATAAAAAATAAGTTGCATTTGCCCTTGAGATCTAATTTTTGCAATTAAGAGTAATCAAATATGTGTTTGGATGAAAATCACAAAAAATGATGTATCTTTCATTTTTAGTGTTTAGCGTTAAACTCTGTGATTTGTTCTTTTAATTTGGTATTTGATTATGTGTGATAATAGCTATTTAGAATCAATTAGTGTTTTAGGATAATTTGATCTATGTTTATATTTTTAGAATTTTAGAAAATAAAAGAAAAGGAAAAGAATTGGGGGAAAAACGGATTTGGGCCAAATTGCTCCCAAGACCAAACGAAACCCACCCCAGTCCAGGCCAAAAACAATCCCTTACCCGGTCCAAGTCTTCAAGTCTCAAAGATATACGAAACGACGTACTACGGTGATGGAACTACGTCGTTTCAATGTCAATCGATCCCAGCCCTCCATTTAGCTCCCATCCAACGGTCCAAAGACACCCTCAATACCCAAACCCAGCCCAACCCACTTTCATTGAACCGATCCAGTCCCCCACTAAGACCAAACGACGCCGTTTCACATTAGTGAAGTGATCCAAACCGTTGATCTCATCAGATCTAACAGTTTGGATTAATTTTTCACCCCGGTATATATTGATTCACCCTGACCCAGCCTCCCTTAGAACCCCTACCCCCCTCCCCCCCGTCTACTTCGTCTCTAACCTTCAGAGACCAAACGCTCCGCTGTCGCTCTCCGCTTACGGGAAATTACCCACGACGGCGGCCGGCATCCAATCCCTCCCAAAATTACACCCCAAACTCCCCTCAACCTCGTCTTCCTAAATATCCAAACCACTCTCTTCGAATCACAGCCAAATCCGTTGAATATCGATTTGAATCAAGGAACCGTAGCACCGCCCTAAAATTCTCCGGTGGTGGCGCCACCACCAAACCATCCCAAATCGACACCTCATGATCCCCTCACCCTCCTCTACCCTAATCCCTAACTGGTTTCTTTCAAATCTTAGCAAGAACTCTCGAATATCAAATCTAAGGTTTGATACCTAAGGGCTCAAATTCGATTGCGTAAACACAATAACTTGTATTGGTCCAGACCTTAGCTTTCCGTGATTAAAGGACCGATTCTGCACAAAACTGATACTGCTCACTTGTTCTTTATAAGAATAAGCGATTAGTATCAGTTTCGTGGGAATCAGGATAGAAAGTGATATTCTCAGAGTCTAACCGGTGAGTTACCTTAATTGTTTTCTATTTATCTTTAAATTCGTCTTACCTCTACCTCCTTTTCTTTTCTCCTACATGTTTTGATTGGTCCATTTTCTGATTAAGGTTATAATTAACTTAGGTTCCTTTGATTAGGTTATTCTAAGTTGTTCATGATTCCCGTAATTTTTAGTTTCCTTTTTCAATTCAGTTAGTTCTGTTTGTGTCTATGTTTTGATTTTAGGTCTGTTAATTAGCTTATGTATTCAGCCGTTAATATTGTATTTACCATTTTGATCGCCCGAGTGATTTCGTTTCATAAAATGAGTCTGTAAAGGTCCAGAACTTTAACTCGATAAATTAGAAACTGTAGGGGGTAGTTTGGGATTTGAAACTGAGTGGCGTAACAGCACAGGTTGTCAGGGCACGTTTGGATTAAAATATTAGGTTGCCCAAAACAATTGAATAAAATAATGGGAAATGGGAGTAATGGGGAATTGACACTCTGTTCTAGTGTCTTGAGAAGTGAAAAAAATAGAAAGTGATGGGGGATTTATTTTCTTAATTGGTTAAGTGCTCTAAGAGATGGAAAGGGTTGACATTTGTGGATATAAATACAGAGGTAGATAGACAGAAATGGGGGTCTGCGAGTTGAGAGAAAGTTTTTGGCATCTAAAATCCCCCTCCCCCCCCCCAAAGGGTGTTCTACAAGTTCTAACATCTGAAAATTCCCCCCAAAAATCATTCTACAATTTTCCCAGATCTGAAATTTGAAATTGAAAACTCCAAAACAAAATCTGAAAGTCTAAAGTTCCTTATATCTTAGTTTCTTCAGAAAAACAAAATATAGCAGAAAAACCTTTAAAAAAAACTGTGTTATTAGAGTTTCTACTTAGGATTAGTTTGGATTTCAGCTTTCAAATCAAATTCTCGGTTCACAATGATGAAAAATGGCTTGAGTATCCTTTAAAGTTCCAGTGGTTCAAGTTCAGAAATTCCTGGGTTAATTGCAAGTCTGTTTTGGGTTCAATCAAATCTATTGCGTGTGTTTGCTGGTTTTAAAGTTCTGAAAATCATTTCCTGGGTTTTGATACTGTTTGTTGGATTGTACACCTGATTTTGAGATGTTGTTTCAACTGTCTGATTATTGCTGCTGATCCTCCTCTTCTCTTACATTTCGTTTGAATCCAGGTACCCATCCTGAGCTTGTTTCGATGTACATCATAAGCTGAAAGTGAAATGAAGTTGATACTTGAGATTTATTGTAGATTCTGATTGTTTAATGCCTATTGTATTTCCTTATCATTAATTTGGATTGTAAAAGGACTACATGGACTGTATTTGACATTTGGATTGTGTATCGTTAGTTTGTGAGTGCGTGTGTGTAATAGCAGCTAGTTATTTGTTAGTAGGAAAAACATCAACTTAGTTCGAAAGATTAAAGTCAGAAATGATAAGAACCTAAAGTTGGTCTTTAGAATCAAACACTGAAATGCATAGGGATGTTAAGTTTATAGTTAACACGTGAGTGTCAGTTTTAATTTCAATATTTCTGGTTCTGAGATCACAGAATAAACGTTTAAATCTGTGAAGTTTGTTTGTTGTGTTTGATAGTTCAATTTGGTTAGTAATTACTTTGGTCTAGTCATTGCCTACTAAATATTGTAGTAATATGTTTAGTGAGACATAATCTGAGTATGAAACTGGAATCAAAACAATCAGAATCCCGTCGATTTGAGTAGCTGTACATTGCTTTCCCTTGTTACAAAATTATTGAATACACTTGGAACAACTTGAAGTAACTTCAGTGGTTGGGCCTCGGTTCCCTTGACACACGGCCCAGGTCCAGTTCTGACTCCTTTTTTGTTTGGGCTTGGGCCAAAGCCCATGACTGACCAGTTTGTTTTGCGTAGACCTATGGTTGTAAGTCCTCTTCCTTCGGCTTATCTCAGAGCCCAACGGTTTGAATTTAGTTCAAAGCTATCACTTGACTTGCATTAGGCCAGCAACAAATTAACTAGGCTTTAGAGACAATGCTTAATAATATCATAGTTCTTCAGGTTGGCTTTTAAAATAAAAATGAGGTGCGCCGTGCCAAATAAAATCACAAATAGCGTGGCCTTCTTAATTGTTTTCTAAAAATATGTAGATCTCAGGATGCACCATTTAGTAAATTTCATGGCTTCCCGCAAAGTTAATAATGCGCTAGTTGCTTTAGGTTCGGCATTTAATAATATTACCTTCCTAAATTCGGGTGCACATTTATGTGACCCAAATCCAAATCCCAATGGAGTTGAAATGTGTCAAAAGCCACGGGTGCATTTATGTGACGTGGTTCGAGGCGTGTTTTCGCAACGTTGAAATTCTCTTTAAAAATTAATAATAGAGCAATTTAAAGTCAAAAAGCACATAGATTAAAACATGTATTAAAATCAGATATTTAGCCATTTATAATAGTTTAAGCGACCGTGCTAGAACCACGGAACTCGGAAAGGCCTAACACCTTCTCTCTAGTTAATAGAATTCCTTACTCGGATTTCTGGTTTGCGGACTGTTAAACACAGTCCATTCTTCCTCGATTCGGGATTCAACCGATGACTTGGGACACCATAAATCTCCCAAGTGGCGACTCTGAATCTTAGTAACAAATCCCGTTTCGATTGTCCTTTAATTGAAAAATCTCCCTCACCCTTGGGGGTGTAGTAGGAAAAAAGAGGTGACAGCTCTGGCGACTCTGCTGGGGAACAAACCCAGAACTTTGGTTCAGAGTTTAAGAATTTGAGCTTTGAATAATTGTTATATTTGGCTTTATCTGATTTTCCTACATGTTTCATGCTAAATGTGCTAAATGCTTTACCGCTTTGATATTATCTAAATTGTATATAAACTGTGACGAAACCCTTCTCTTCTCATCTCCGGGGATGTGCTTACTGGTTGAGACCCCCTATTCTGTTAGTGTCATTCCTTAAAGTAAGAAAGAGGTCGGACAAGTTATTAAGCCGGATGGCCTTTTAGTTCCCGGCACGTAGCCCCCTCCTCGACTCGAGTTGTCCGCTTGGGTACACAGTCTAGAACATATACCCAAGTTTTGAACCTAGAATAACTCAACCTCATGCCGGATCCCTAGTAAGAACGCTTATCTGCATCATGTGCATTTTGACTTAGGAGACTCAACACAAGGGTTGGGTCCGTCTAGGACAGGTGTACCCGGAATAATAGACCATCCTGATGCATCCTACTTGTGCATTTATTTGTTTTGGACTTGCATGTTGATCGGCTGTCGAATATTTAGGAAAATAAAATATATAGCAATATGAGGGTAAAGAGATTTAATCGCCCGTATTCAAAAACACAATGTCCAAATAGTGTCGAGACTCTGCCCAATTTTTTGAAAAAAAGGGGAAAAGAAAAGGAAAAAAAATTGGTTTTCAAAAAATAGTTTATTTATTTGTCAATAAGAAAATATTGTTTCCAAAAATAGAGTTGTGTTAAAAAATAATAATAGTATGTTGTATGTTGTTTTCAAGAAGAGTCCATTTTATTTGACCTGAACTACGCCAGTTTGATTCTCACAGGGTGTGGGATACGTAGGCAACCCCCATCGGCTCCAATTTCCCTTTTTGCAAAAATAGCCCAAAACAACAAAAATTTTAATTTTGTCATAAATAAGTCAAATGAGGCCGTTCTTGTCTAAATGTCCCCAAAAGGACGCCGACAGGCTGTTTTGGCAAGAATAGCTACTTTAGGTCATTTTCAATGGTTAGCGGGCACAGCCTTACAATCTTCTTCCCGAAGTGCTGAAAGGCTATATCTACAAAACCGGTTGTTTGTTTTAAATTAGAAATTTGAAAAAAAAAATATTGTCATTTTTCCCTTTTAGGTCAAAATAAGTGATTAAATCACCTCAATAAATGTGCAGGATGAGCACGATTCAAAATGAACCTTTCTCAATTATGCATAAAATCCCTTTGGAGTTGCGTCTATTGTGGAACGATCTAGGAGGAGAAGGGCAAGATGAAGTCAAAAAATATTTGAAAGGTCTTACCGGTTTATTGGAGATTGTGCCTCGGGGTGACATCATAAGAGCATTGGTAACACGCTGGGACCCAGTACACAACGTGTTCCATTTTTCAGAATTTGAACTCATCCCGACCTTAGAAGAAATAGCTGGATACATCGAAAATGCTGAGGTTCCTTTAAGACACAAGTACTTGGTTACCCCGAGAACCGTAGCTGTGCACAGATTCTTAGACTCACTGAAGATAAGCAGGACGGTCCACAACATAGATTTTGCGAATGACTTTTGTACTCCACATTTCATATACCACATATATGGCCACATAGGAGGGTTCAACAACCCGAAAAACAAGATATGTAGTAAAGAAAACCGCCAAAAATCGGAAGAACATAGACGTTTCGCTTTTATGGTGGCTTTTTTGGAGTTTTTGGTATTCCCGAGGAAAGATGGAAATATTGACATAAAGATAGTTGGGGTCGTCAGCACTCTACTCACTCAAGCCAAAATCACTCTTGCACCCATGATATTAGCCGACATCTTCCGCGCTCTTACAGCCTGCAAAGCCGGAGGAAGCTTCTTTGAGGGGTGCAATCTCTTGTTGCAAATGTGAATGACCGAACACCTGTGCCATCGTCCTCAGTTCCTGAGCTATGGGTTTATAGAGAAAACCTGTATAGAAGAGTTTTATATGAGGATTAAGGGGGTCAGCCTGCCTGAAGGGGTCACGGGTTGGACATCATACTTTCCGTCCCTCACTGCCAGTCAAATAGAGTGGACATTTGGATGGTTACCTGTTGATGAAATCATATATATGCCAGCAGCGGGGCCGCACTTCCTCTTGATGGGTCTTAAGAGCATTCAGCCCTATGCTCCGTATCGGGTTTTAAGGCAACTCAGGAGATGCCAAGTAGTGCCAAAAGACGACGATCTAAGTATCCAAGTGGTTGAGATTGGTCCTGATGGCCAGTTTCCTGAAGCAAAGGTCCGCCAGGTCTGGAGTGAATGTCAATACTTGGCGGCGAATACCTGTGTACGGGATCGATCTAAAGGAGAAGTGTCACCTGAGTATCACGCCTTTTATAGAAGGGAAGTTTCATTTGGGAGGCCGGCCAAAAGCCTTCACCTCCAGGATTTTGCCGAATCATTGCAAGAACAATGGGCCTGGTTAGCTAAAGAAAATGAATACAGAGCTAAAATAGGAGAATTGGAAAGACAAGTCTGAGACCTTCAGTTTGAAAACATTGTGCAAGTCGCAACCGATGAGGGTGAGAAGAAGAAATTGGCCAAAGCGAATGAAGCCTTACGAGCCCAAATCTAAAAGACAAAGATAGCGGCCGAAAATCCTGTTAGGAGTGCCAAGGACGCAAAGCTTATAGAAAATCTAAAGCAAAAAGTGAATGACTATAGTTTTAACCTCAACAAGGCAGAAAGGGAATTAGCCGAGGTTCAAAAACAATTGGCTAAAAACACGAAAGAACGGGCCCGCATGGTTAAGCAGTTGAAAGAAGAATACGATAATGAGTTCATGGGATTAAAGAAAAGGGTCATTGCCACAGAGAACAAAATGACCAAACAGGAGAAAGAATTCAAGGTTGAAAGAGAGCACTGCTACACGACGTTTGCATAATTAGAAATGGACTTGCAACAACTCCAGGAACAAAACCAGGTAGCTGAGCGGACTTTAGAGGCCAGGGCCCAACAGATAGGGCGGTTGGTTCAGGAAAAGGGCAGAATCAGAGAGAGAATCTTAACCATTGCTCACTACATTACTAGGAAATGCCAAGTGTGCGATAACATGACTCGCACCACCTTCTTTGCATTAGGGATGATATTTGTAAAGCAGATAATGAGTGACCTGGACAGACTTCAAAGGAAACTTGCATATAGGCCCGCGGCGAGACCGAACGATGTCCCGCGGGCACCAGGAGCTTTAATGTATTCATGATTGTCATTTGATTTTGTATTTTCTTTTTCTACTAGAGTCTGACAGTTGTTTGAGTACGCACTTTCTTTTCGCTAAAGAGTTTGTCAGAGGATTGAGTCTGTATTTTCTTTTGAAATAGAATAGTTGATGGTGGAGTATGTAGTTTGTCTTTTCATTAGAGTTTGTTCATTGTGTTAATCTGTCAGTTTTGAGTCCTTGTAATTGAAGTATTTGCTAGCAATAAAATTGAAAATCCCAAAACATTTTGCTTCTATTTTACATTTATTTGCCAGAACTACGCACGGTCTGATTCATACGGAGACATGATACATAGGCAATCCATATAAGATTCGACCACCACTAAATAAAAAAAGAAAGGGAAAATAAAAATAACCAAAATAAAGGAAAGTTTGAGAGATGTTAAAAAGGGGGCACAATTGTGAAAAGCCGGAATGATGCACGCAACTGGAAGCAAATGCATGGTAGAAATGGTTAACTGCCTAGGTGCATTGCATCCCAACTTGCGATTGCATATATGTCAAACTCTAAAAACTAACAAGTTTGTTGCTTGTCCAGAGAATCCAAGCAGTTAGTTTACCTAAAGCGTACTGGCATATTACCATTATCAGACTAGATCAAAAAGACCGATACCAGTGATCATGTCTAGCCCCGATAGAGAAGGAAGCGTTGAGGTAGAAGAGGTAGACGTGCAGGCGATTGAAAGATGAGATGTATAAGTTGAAACAGCAAATGGCTGAGATGTACCAGGCCTGGACGAAGGGTCAGCCACCACCAGCCTATCCTGCTAACCCGACTTTCCTCCCAATACCCACCCAGTCTCCGGAGCAGCTTGTTTCGGACTTATCCCCGAATTTTCAACATCATCAGGGAACCACCTCCCAAACACCACAAATCCCAAAAACAGTTCCATACCCTCCACCAATTACCCATGTCTTTGTGGCACCTGCACCAGCCCCACTCCACAGGTCTTCCAGTGAGCTTGTGTTCCCAACATAGGATAATCAATATTACCCTCCTGAACCCACCTTCAAAGAACCTGAACCATACCTTTACCATCCTCAATTTGGTATCTCTACAGAACCTGAAAAGAAACCCAAGAACCCGGAGCAGGAAAAAATGTTTCGAAAAGTAAAAAGCCTGGAGCAATCTTTCAGGAATATGCAAGGTTTGGGCGGCCAAGTCAGTGTGGCGTATAAGGATTTATGTTTGTTCCCAGATGTTCAGCTACCAACAGGATTCAAGATGCCTAAGTTCGACCTGTATGATGAGCATGGTGATGCGGTGGCACATTTGTGAGGATTTTGCAGCAAAATGAGAGGGGCGGGTGGAAAGGATGAGTTACTGATGGCGTACTTCAGCCAGAGTTTGAGCGGGTCTGCATTAGAATGGTATACACGATAGGACCATGGTAGGTGGTACACCTGGGATGACCTGGCACAAGCATTCGCCGGCCACTTCCAATACAATCTACAAATCATTCCAAATCGTCTGTCATTGATAAAACTGGAGAAAAAACCCGGAGAGAGTTTCAGGGAATACCGTTTCCGTTGGAGAGAACAAGCTGCAAGGGTTGACCTTCCAATGAAAGAAGGAGAGATGGTTGATTACTTTTTGCAAGCATTGTAGCCGACTTATTTTGGTCACTTGGTAATGGCGGTTGGCAAGTCTTTCAATGAGGTTGTGAAAATGGGTAGCATGATCGAGGAAGGACTTAAGTCCAACAAGATCATGAGTTACTTGGCAATCAAAGCAACCACTCAAGCAATACAGAGCGGCATCGGGGGTGTGCTCGGGAAGAAGAAGAAAGAAGATGTTGCGACAATTGGGTCCAGAGCCTGGTTCGGATCCAGAGGCCCTTCACCCTACTATAACCAACCCCGACCCCACCAACAAGATTACTCCCATACTCCATATAACCCTCCACATCATTATTGCCCACCACCCAATCCCCACTTTTCCGTCCATCATGCATAAGCCCACACCCAAATACCGGCTCATGCACAATGGTGTGCACCGGCTCCACAAAATCCATATCCAGCTCCACAAAATGCCTACCCACCCCCAAGAGCCTACAGAAATCCCGTCGGAACATGTTTCTGACCCAACCAAGGTTTCAGGAATGAGAGGGCATAGAAACAGAAAACTTTCACCCCATTGGGGGAATCATATGCCAGTCTGTTCCACAGGCTCATACAACTGAATATCCCAAGGCCAATACCCTCTAAACTGCCTAATCCACCTCCAAAAAACCTTGATTACTCGGTCAGTTGCGAGTATTGTTCAGGTACCCCGGGGCATGATACCGAAAAGTGTTGGCACTTGAAGAGTGCAATACAAGAGCTCATTGATACTAACATAATTGAAGTGCAAGCTCCTGAGGTACCTAACATCAACAAGAATCCAATGCCAGCCCACCCAGAGACAAACATGATTAAAATTATGCATAAAGGGGGAGAGCCGAAGAAGCTATCACAGACCGTAATGACAATTCGGTCCAGTGAGACAAAGATGATTGAACAACCAATAGGGGAAGGGTCAGCACTTGAGTTGATTGAAAAAAGTGTTGGGCCATCTGCGGCAGTAAACAAGGGGTCTCTAAGCCAAATCATAATGAGACAGGAGATAGTAAAGGTGATTGTGCCGGGAGCAGTCAACAGACCCGTCATAACTGTAGAAGGGGCCCGTATCGATCAAGTTATCATCAAACTAGTAACCCAATTACCAATAATCAGCAGTAAGGTTGTTCCATGGAACTACGGATGGGTGGCAGTGATGTATAAAGGAAAGGAGGTCAAGGAGGAGGTCTGCGAGGCCCAAGGGTTAACTCGGTCGGGAAGATGTTTTGCTCCCGCAGATTTAAGGAAAGCCAAGGATGATTCAGCTTCAGCAAAGAAGCTCGTGACCGAAGAGGAAGCGGAAGAGTTTCTAAAAAAGATGAAGATGTAGGAATATTCCATTGTAGAACAGTTAAAGAAGACACCGGCACAGATTTCCTTGCTTTCATTATTGATCCACTCGGACGAACATTGCCGAGGATCAATGAAAATCTTGAACGAGGCACATGTCCCTGACAAAATCACTGTGAATCATTTGGAGAAAATAGCCAACAAAATTTTTGAAGTGAACAGGGTCACTTTCTCTGATGATGAATTGCCCGTAGAGGGAACGGAACACAACAGGGCCCTTTATCTGGCAGTAAAATGTGAGAGCTCTATGGTCACATGGGTATTGGTTGATAACGGTTCAAGTGCAAACATCTGTCCTCTCTCCACTCTAACGAAACTGAAAGTAGAGAATGGGAGGATCCCCAAGAACAGTACCTATGTGCGAGGATTCGACGGCGGGGGCAAAGACTCAGTTAGAGATATAGTGTTAGAATTGACGATAGGACCAGTGGAGTTTACAATGGAATTCCAAGTACTGGATATAGCTGTCTCATACAATCTGCTATTCGGTCGACCATGGATCCACTCCGCTAAAGCAGTACCATCAACCCTTCACCAGATGATCAAGTTCGAATGGGACAGGCAGGAGATAGTGGTGCATGGGGAAGACAATTTGTGCGCACACAGCGACACCATTGTGCCATTAATAGAAATGGAAGATGACAAGGGGCCATGGGTCTATCAAGTTTTAGACACAATGACCATCAAGAAAGTGCAAGAGCGGAAGTGTATCCCTAAACCGAAGATAATAGTTGCATCGGTCATGGTTGCATACGAAATGCTAAAGAATGGGTTTGCACTAGGAAAGGGTCTAGGATCTGCTTTGCAAGGCATCATACAACTGGTATCCCTCCCTGAAAATGCAGGAACTTTTGGACTGGGATTCCAACCCATATCCGCAGACATAAGAAGAGCCAAGAAGCTAAAATAGAGGGTATGGGTCCTTCCAAAGCCGGTCCCGCATCTCTCCAGGTCATTTGTCAAGGCAGGTACCAGAAAATGAGCAGCGATGACGATGCCCAATGATAAGGTTATCCCTGATAGGGAGTTGATAGAAAGATTTGAGCAGTTGTTCATCGAGGTGGGCATGTTAGAACTTGGCGAGGGTCCTAGCCATGCAGAAATACAGTTTGTCGGGCCAAAAGCGGAGATTAATAATTGGAAGGCTACTGCTCTCCCTACCTGGAGGAAGCCTTGGTAGTCTGCTTTGATTTTTCTTTAAGTTTGTGTGGATTATTTCAGGCTTGTAATTTGAATTTCAGTTTGTTTTAAGTGTGCAAACCTTATTATCTTTCATGTTTAATGAAATGCAATTTCTTCCTTTTCTTTACTCCTGATAAAGTTTATCTTTTATTTTCTTTTTCTTTTCTGTACAATACCTTTTACGCTGATTCTAATGATATGATGTGTAAAGAATCTTCAACCCAGTCTAAGAAATCAATCTAAGATAATAGTTCAAGAGGTTGAGTGTGACTACGAGTCAGAATTTGATGAAGATGAGGCTTTTGAGGAGATTAGTAAAGAATTAAGTCATTTTGAAGAAAAACCTAAGCTCGACTTGAATGATGCCGAAGCCGTCAATTTAGGAGACGCGAGTAATATCAGAGAGACTAAAATAAGTTTCCATCTGGAAACAAAGACTCGGAAGGAATTAATCGAAACACTCATTGAATACAAAGATGTTTTTGCGTGGTCGTACGATGACATGCCGGGTTTAAGCACTGATCTAGTGATTCATAAATTGCCTACTGACCCGGTATTCCCTTACGTCAAGCAAAAATTAAGGAAATTCAAAACCGATATGAGTGTGAAGATTAAGGAAGAAATAACCAAACAGCTAGATGCAAAGGTTATTCGGGTCACTCTATACCCTGATTGGTTGGCTAATATTGTGCTAGTGCCAAAGAAGGATGGGAAAATCAGGGTGTGTGTTGATTACCGCAATCTGAACAAAGCAATACCAAAGGATAACTTCCCATTACCCAATATCCACATCCTGATTGACAATTGTGCATGGCGTGAGATCGGATCTTTTATGGATTGCTATGCTGTGTATCATCAGATTCTGATGGATGAAGGAGATGCAGAGAAGACGGCATTTATCACACCGTGGGGAACTTATTACTACAGAGTAATGCCATTTGGTCTGAAAAATGTTGGGGCAACATACATGCGAGCAATGACCACTGTATTCCATGATATGATTCACAAAGATATTAAGGTGTACGTGGACGATGTAATCATCAAGTCAAAGCAGCAGGCCGACCACGTCGGAGATTTGAGGAAGTTCTTTTAGAGGCTTCACAGGTACGACATTAAACTTAACCCTGCCAAGTGTGCATTTGGTGTTCCGTCTGGAAAGCTGTTGGGATTTATAGTCAGTCGGCAAGGCATTGAGTTGGATCCGTCGAAGATCAAAACTATCCAAGAATTGCCACCTCCGAAGAACAAGACTAAAGTGATGAGTCTGTTAGGAAGGTTGAACTACATTAGCAGGTTTATTGCTCAGATCACATCAACTTGTGAACCTATTTTTAGGTTATTGAAGAAGTATGTCGCGGTCAAATGGACTGAAGAATGTCAAGAGGCGTTTGATAAGATAAAGGGGTATTTGTCAAATCCACCTATGTTGTTCCCACCTTAACCAGAAAGACCTTTGATTCTTTATTTGACGGTCTAGGAAAATTCATTTGGCTATGAACTGGGGCAGCATGACGTCACCGGCAGGAAGGAACAAGCCATCTACTATCTTAGCAAGAAGTTCACGGCTTGTGAGGTTAAGTACACTCACCTTGAGAAGACATGTTGTGCCCTAACTTGGGTAGCTCAAAAGTTGAAACATTATTTGTCATCTTACACTACTTACCTCATTTCCCGCTTGGATCGATTGAAGTATATCTTTCAAAAGCCTATGTCCGTAGGGAGACTTGCAAAGTGGCAGATTTTACTCATGGAGTTTGACATTGTCTATGTGACAAGGACTGCAATGAAAGCCAAGCATTGGCTGATCACTTGGCCGAGAACCCAGTCGATGAAGAATATGAACCGCTGAAGACTTATTTCCCTAATGAAGAGACGATGCATATTGATGAGCTGGAACTAACTAAAAAACCAGGTTGGAAACTGTACTTTGTTGGGGATGCAAACATGAAAGGAGTCGGAATAGGGGCTGTGCTTATTTCCGAAATAGGACATCACTATCCTGTTACGGCTCAGCTTTGATTTTATTGCACCAACAACATGGCTAAATATGAGGCATGCATTTTGGGTTTACGATTAGCTGCAGACATGGATGTCTAGGACGTTTTGGTCTTGGAAGACTCGGACCTCTTGGTACATCAAATTCAAGGAGAATAGGAAACACAGGATTTGAAACTCATATCGTATCGACAATGTTTGCATGATCTTTGTCAATGATTTTGATCAGTGGATTTTAGGCACATCCCAAGAGTCCATAATGAAGTTACCGATACTTTGGCTACCTTAGAATCCATGTTGTATCATCCAGACAAAGTTCATGTCGATCCATTGCATATCCATGTTTGTAATCAGCACGTTTATTGTAATATAGTGGAAGAGGAACTTGATGGCGAGCCATGGTTCCATGATATCAAGGAGTACCTCAGAATGGGGATATACCCGGTTCAAGCCACAGGAGATCAAAAGAGAGAAATTTGAAGGTTGGTGATGGGATTTTTCCTCAGTGGAGGAGTGTTATATAAAAGAACACCCGATCTCGGATTGTTAATATGCATAAATGCTTAACAAGCTATGGCAGTCATGACGGAAGTGCATTCTGGAGTTTGCGGGCCGCACATGAGCGGATATATACTGGCAAAGAAAATTCTTCGAGCAGGATATTATTGGCTCACTGTGGATCGCGATTGTATCAGTTTTGTACGCAAGTGTCATCAATGCCAGATACACGGGGATTTGATTCATTCTCCGCCATCGAAATTGCACACGATGCCGGGGCCGTGGTCGTCCGTTGCTTGGGGCATGGACGTCATTGGGCCCATTGATCCAGCAGCATCCAATGGGCGCAGGTTCATTCTGGTGGCCATCGATTATTTCACCAAATGGGTTGAGGCTAGAACTTTCAAGTCTGTAACCAGGAAGGCAGTAGTTGATTTTGTACACTCCAATATCATCTGTCGATTTGGAATCCCAAAGGTAATCATCACAGATCACAGTGCTAATCTTAACAGCAATTTGATGAAAGAAGTATGTCAGTAGTTTAAGATTACACATCGCAATTCCACCCCGTATCGTCCTAAGGCAAATGGAGCAGTTGAGGCAGCCAACAAGAACATAAAGAAAATACTGAGGAAAATGGTATAAAGTTCCAGTCAAAGGCATGAGAAGTTACCATTTGCATTTTTGGGTTATCGCACTACTGTTTGTACTTCAGTAGGTGCAACTCCTCATCTGTTGGTATATGGCACTGAAGCAGTGATTCCAGCGGAAGTTGAAATCCCGTCTCTTCGTATTGTCGCCGAGGCTGAGATTGATGATGATGAGTGGGTCAAAACCCGTTTGGAGAAGTTGAGTTCAATCGATGAAAAAAGATCGGCAACAGTATGTCATGGCCAATTGTATCAAAAAAGGATGGCAAGAGCATATAACAAGAAGGTGCGTCCCAGTAGGTTTGAAGTGGGGAAGCAAGTGTTGAAACGGATCTTTCCACATCAGGCTGAAGCAAGGGGCAAGTTCGCCCTGAACTGGCAAGGACAGTTCATCGTAACCAGAGTATTGTCCAATGGAGCTTTATGTTTAACAAATAGTGAAGGAATTGCATAGATATGGCTATCAATTCTGATGCAGTCAGGAGATATTATGTATAATTTCTTTAGTATAATCACTGATTGTTTGTACTTGGCATTATCTCGAAGGTTGAAATGACGAAGGAAATTTGTTCTGCTATCTAAACACTTTACCCTTTTGTTCACCCTTTTGAGCCTTATTTATTTTATTTCGTACCCCTCTTTTGGAATCAATAACCAAGAAGAAAGGAAAAGAGAAGAAAGAAAAGAAAAAGAAAAATATAAAGAAAAAAAGAAAAAAAGAAGAGAAAAAAAATATAATAAATGAAAAGAAAAACTGTAACAACAGGGAATTGGGTGAACTACGTTTGACCTAATTCCTCTTAAGGATATTTAAGCAGCTTCATGGCTCGGTCATAGGGAAGTAAAACTCAAAAGATCCCCAAGCAAGAAATTAGGGCAGAAATTATGTTTAAAATGAGAAAGTTAGTTCTAAAAGTTGTAATTCTAACCCGTTGGATTTGGTTTGAGATTTTCAATACCCTTTTCTTTCCAAACCTATCCAAGAACCCATATTAACATCCAAAGAAAGACCTCCCAATCAGTCTTCGAGAGATGCCAAGTCAAGCAAGTATAGGTAATGCATATCAGGGGAAATACTCCAGTTTTGAGAAAGGAACAAATAAAATGAGAGAGTCTTGTTAGTGAAAACCCGCAAGGGCACTGTAAGGTGATGTAGGCTGAGAGAAGTCCAAAATATGAGAGAGTCTTATTATTGAAAACCTTCACACGCACCATAAGGCGACAAGGAATTGAGAAAGGAACAAATAAGTTAAGGTTGGCAGCAGAAATCCGTCGAAGCATCAAGCAGAACAAAAATTATGATTCAGTAAATAATTGGGTTATGGAAATCTTGAGGCACGGAACAGGACAATTGTAAGTTGATTGAAATGAATAGACTGGATTGATTAATCCGAAATGCACAACATGATCATTGGGATCGGTTAACCCATTCAGATAAGTCCTTTTTCTTTTCTCATACGGTCTTCTAAAGGGAGATTTTCTTTGTTATTTTTATCATTCGAAATCATTGCATTTCTTTTCTTTTTGGCTAAGGCTTTTACAATAATAAATTGATTCTAACAAATAAGAAGTAATTTCAAAGCTTACTACCAGTTTCCAACATGGTGCGAAGCGAAGTGTGGTTAGGACAGGCCGACGATGATATGATGAGACATGAAAGGCTTTATTGGAAATCCAAATGATGAATGGTCTAAGATTTTGTGAAGGGAATGGGATCAGATAAGAAAGGCTAGAAGCGGAAAGCAACAGTTTAGAAGTTTGTGGATAAAGGTAGTCAGAGGGTCAGAAATTCTCGACCGAGGTCAAGCCGGGTGGACAAAACCAAGTATGGAAAGGAGAGAAGGGAAAAACCATCCCCGACAGGAATATCACATCAGATCGCCACACTTTAAACTGACCGACTTTTTCTTTATGTTTGAAACAGGGACAGGAAGTGTTGTTGATATCGGAGAAAATTTTCGCGGAAAAGGAGCAACGTACACACCGAGTGGGGAAAATGGACGTGGTTCGTGATTCATGTGAGATACAGAGGTCGGGAAGATGTCGGTTCATGAGCAATGCAACAAACAGAGGATATTGGGTCCAAATGAAGAAACGACGTTTCAGGGATACGGATGACAAAAAAGTGGTTAGTCAATAAACAGGCAAGATCTTCGAGTAGAAATTAACTATCACAGGAAATATATGGGGTCAGATAAGCAGTCTAGAAATAATAGTTGGAAGTTTGGAGTAGTCAGAAGGTCGGAAGTTTTCAACCAAGCTCAAGGCAGTCGGATGAAGCAGAGCATGGAGAGGATTGAAGAAAAAAACTATCCCCAGCAAGAGTATCCTAAGCAACCAACACATTTTAAACTGACGAGATTTTATGTGATTGAAACAGGGGCAGAAAATCTCGGTTGCTTCGGAGAAATCCACCGTAAGGAAAGGCAAGCACCAAACAAAATAGGGAAGACAACTTAAGTTTTAAGGGAAAGCAGTTTCGAAGGAAGACAATCCAAGTTTTAAGGGAAAGCGGTTTCGAAGGAAGATAATTCAAGTATCAAGGAAAAATGGTTCAAAATGCGAGGGAAAACAATGTCAAGTAACAAAAGAAGACAGTTTGAGTTGTTTGAAGTCAGGAGACCGCCTGGAGAATAGAGGTGTAATTTGTAAAAGTTGAAGTCAGGAGCCCGCCCGGAGAATAGAGGTGTAATTTGTAGAGTAGTGAAGTTAGGAGCCCGCCTGGAGAATAAAGGTGTAATTTGTAGAGTAGTGAAGTCAGGAGCCCGCCTGGAGAACAGAGGTGTAATTTTAAAAGTTGAAGTAAGGAGCCCGCCTGGAGAACAGAGGTGTAAGTTTGAAAGTTTTTGAAGTCAGGAGCCCGCCTGGAGAACAGAGGTGTAATTTGTAAAGAAGTGAAGTCAGGAGCCCGCCTGGAGAACAGAGGTGTAATTGTTAAAGTTGTGAAGTCAGGAGCCCGCCTGGAGAAAAGAGGTGTAATAGTTAAAAGTTGTGAAGTCAGGAGCCCGCCTGGAGAACAGAGGTGTAATTTAAAATTGTGAAGTCAGGAGCACGCTTGGAGAATAGAGGTGGAATTTTTAAAGTTGTGAAGTCAGGAGCCCGCCTGGAGAACAGAGATGTAATTTTTAAAGTTGTGAAGTCAGGAGCCCGCCTAGAGAACAGAGGTGTAATTTTTAAAGTAGTGAAGTCAGGAGCCCGCCTGGAGAACAGAGGTGTAATTATTAAAAGTTGTGAAGTCAGGAGCCCGCCTGGAGAACAGAGGTGTAATTTAAAATTGTAAAGTCAGGAGCCCACCTGGAGAACAGAGGTGTAATTTTTAAAGTTGTGAAGTCAGGAGCCCGCCTGGAGAACAGAGGTATAATTTGTAATTTTTGAAGTAGTGAATTCAGGAGCCCGCCTGGAGAACAGAGGTGTAATTTTGAAGTAGTGAAGTCAGGAGCCCGCCTGGAGAATAGAAGTGTAATTTTGAAGTAGTGAAGTCAGGAGCCCGCCTGGAGAACAGAAGTGTAGTTTTTGAAGTAGTGAAGTCAGGAACTCGCCTGGAGAACAGAGGTGTAATTTTTGAAGTTGAAGTCAGGAGCCCCCCTAGAGAACACAGGTGTAATTTTTGAAGTTAGTGAAGTCAGGATCCCACCGGGAGAACAGAGGTGTAGTTGTTAAAGATTGTGAAGTCAGGAGCCCGCCTGAAGAACAGAGGTATACATTTTAGAGTTTTGAAGTTAGGAGCCCGCCTGGAGAATAGAGGAATACAATCCAAGTCAAAAAATCGGTGCAAGGCAACAACAAAGGAATTGTTGTAAGGAATACATGACAACAAGACAACAAACAACACAAGAGCGAGTCTGAAGATCCATATAGGATTTAGTAGTTCATAGACTAATAGTCTAGTCTAGCTTCTTTATTTTTCTTTTAGCATGGTGTAGTAAGGGGCTCAGCAGCAACAGTAAACACAGTTTCACGGTAGTCCCAGCTACCAAAAATTCCCGAACTACATTGACCTGATTCCTTTTTAGCCAAGGATATGTAGGATACATTTGAAGCAAAGGTTCGATCAAAACTTTCAAAAAATGATTCACACGGAATATTCAAACAGGAAAAAATCGCTCGTATCCGCTCACTTTATCTTTGCACGAAAACTCTTCGTGTTTCCAGATAAAGTGGGTCACCTGTGAGCACGTGATTTTTTCCCTACATGAATTACTCCCAGAAAGTTCAAAATAGAATAATTATTCTTCGTTTGCAATTTTATGAATTTTTGTGGTATTATCCGTCATTGTTTACATTTGCATGTGCGTGTTTATTTTGTTTAAATTAAAGGAAAAATTACAAAAAAAAAAGTTGCATTTGCCTTTGAGATCTAATTTTTGCAATTAAGAGTAATTAAGCACGTGTTTGGATGAAATCACAAAAATTATGTATCTTGCATCTTTAGTGTTTAGTGTTAAACTTTGTGATTTGTTCTTTTAATTTGGTATTTGATTATGTGTGATAATTGATATTTAGAATCAATTAGTGTTTTAGGGTAATTTGATCTAGATTTATATATTTAGAATTTTAGGAAATAAAAGAAAAGGAAAAGAATTGGGGGGAAAACGGATTTGGGCCAAATTTCTCCCAAGACCAAACGAAACCCACCCCAGTCCAGGCCTAAAACAATCCCTTACCCGGTCCAAGTCTTCAAGTCTCAAAGACATACGAAATGACATAGTGCGATGATGGAACTACGTCGTTTCAATGTCAATCGATCCCAGCCCTCCATTTAGCCCCCATCCAACGGTCCAAAGACACCCTCATAATCCAAACCCGCCTCGACCCGCTTTCTTTGAACTGATTTAGTCCCCCACTAAGACCAAACTATGTCGTTTCACATTAGTGAAGTGATCCCAACCGTTGATCTCATCAGATCTAACGGTTTGGATTAATTTCTCACCCTGGTATATATTGATTCCCCCTAACCCAGCCCCCCCTTAGAACCCCCCCC
>MU720789.1:27761-42501 GCA_026770625.1 Nicotiana glauca
AAAAAGCATTCTACAAGTTTCCCAGATCTGAAATTTGAAATTGAAAACTCCAAAACAAAATATGAAAGTCTAAAGTTCCTTAGATCTTAGTTTCTTCAGAAAACCAAAATATAGCAGAAAAAACTAAAAAAACTGTGTTATTAGAGTTTCTACTTAGGATTAGTTTGGATTTCAGCTTTCAAATCAAATTCTCGGTTCACAAAGGGTGAAAAATGGCTTGAGTATCCTTTAAAGTTTCAGTGGTTCAAGTTCAAAAATTCTTGGGTTAATTGCAAGTCTGTTTTGGGTTCAATCAAATCTATTGCGTGTGTTTGCTGGTCCTAAAGTTCTGAAAATCATTTCCTGGGTTTTGATATTGTTTGCTGGATTGTACACCTGATTTTGAGCTATTATTTCAACTGTGATTACTGCTGCTAATCCTCCTCTTCTCTTATATTTCGTTTGACTCCAGGTACCCATCCTGAGCTTATTTCGATGTACATCACAAGTTGAAAGTGAAATAAAGTTGATACTTGAGATTTATTGCAGATTCTGATTGTTTAATGCCTATTGTATTTCCTTATCATTAATCTGGACTGTATTTGACATTTGGATTGTGTATCATTAGTTTGTGGGTGTGTGTGTGTAATAGCTGCTAGTTATTTGTTAGTAGGAAAAGCATCAGCTTAGTTCAAAAGATTAAAGTCAGAAATGATAAGAACCTAAAGTTGGTCTTTAGAATCAAATACTGAAATGCATAGGGATGTTAAGTTTATAGTTAACACGTGAGTGTCAGTTTTAATTTTAGTATTTCTGGTTCTGAGATCAGAGAATAAACATTTAAATCTATGAAGTTTGTTTGTTGAGTTTGATAGTTCAATTTGGTTAGTAATTACTTTGATCTTATCATTGCCTTCTGGATATTGTAGTAATATGTTTATTTAAACATAATTTGAGTATGAAACTGGAATCAAAACAATCAGAAACATTGTTTCCCCTTATTACAATATTATTGCATACACTTGGAACAACTTGAAGTAACTTCAGTGGTTGGGCCTCAGTTCCCCTTGATGCACGACCTCCAGTTCTGACTCCTTTTTCATTTGGGCCTGGGCCAAGGCCCATGACTGACCAATTTGTTTTGTGTAGACCTGATGTTGTAAGTCCTCTTCTTTGGGCTTATCTCGGAGCCCATTGGCTTGAATTTAGTTCAAAGCTATCACTTGACTTGCATTAGGCCAAACAAATTAACTAGGCTTTAGAGACAATACTTAATAAAATCATAGTTCTTCAGGTTGGCCTTTAAAATAAAAATAAGGTGCGCCGTGCCAAATAAAATCACAAATAGCATGTCCCTCTTAATTGTTTTCTAAAAATATGTAGATCTTGGGATGTGCCATTTAGCAAATTTCATGGATTCCCGCAAAGTTAATAATGCGCTAGTTGCTTTAGGTTCGGCATTTAATAATATTACCTTCCTAAATTCGGGTGCACATTTATGTGACCCAAATCCAAATCCCAACGGAGTTGAAATGTTTCAAAAGCCACGGATGCATTTATGTGACGTGGTTCAGATGTGTTTTCGCAACGTTGCAATTCTCTTTAAAAATTAATAATAAAGAGGTTTAAAGTCAAAAAGCACATAGATTAAAACATGTATTAAAATCAGATATTTAGCTATTTAGAACATTTTAAGTGACCGTTCTAGAACCATGTAACTCGGGAATGCCTAACACCTTCTCCTAGGTTAACAGAATTCCTTACTCGGATTTCTGGTTCGCGGACTGTTAAACAGAGTCAATTCTTCCTCGATTCTGGATTCAACCGGCGACTTTCGACACCATAAATCTCCCAAGTGGAGACTCTGAATCTTAATAACAAATCCCATTTTGATTGTCCTTTAATTGAAAAAACTCTCTTACACCCTTGCGGGTGTAGGAAAAAGGAGGTGTGACACACGTGACATGACTTTTGACGCGCCAAAAGAAAAGAGTATGCGTACGCATAGCTCAATTCTTTAATTACGAATAAATCAAGTGATTAAAAGTGATAAATTCATAAATGCTTATAGGTCCTAAAAATGAGTAATTAAACAATTGAAGCCAAGTATAAATATCTAGGCGACCGTGCTAGAACCACGGAACCCGAGAATGCCTAACACATTCTCTCGGGTTAACAGAATTTCTTACTTAGAATTTCTAGTTCGTAGACTTCGAATAGGAAAGTCAAAATTTCCTCGATATGGGATTTAAAATAAATTGGTAACTTGGGACACCAATTAAAATATTCCAAGTGGCGACTCTAAGAATTAAAATTATCTCATTTTGAATAATGTCACTTAAATTTTAAAAACTCTCTTATATCCTCTTTCAGGGTGTAAAAAAGGAGATATGACAACCATGAATGCTGTCTTTGGACGGTTAAGATGACGTCCTTAGACCCTGATGTCCCGGGCTATGAAGTATATAATGAAGGATTCGCAGGCCATGAAATGATGCTCTCGGGCTATGAGGATTATGCCTCTGAGTTATATTGCCTTTGAATAATGATATGCAAGAGATAAAAGGGGTCCTCAGGCCATGGCATGGCGTTCTCGAGCTATGAAGATGGTGTCTCCAAACAATGATGCCTTTGGACAGTTTGGCAATCTTTCAGCCCATGAGATGTAGAAGGAGGCGATCATTCGGCCAATGTAAAATGTAAATAAGGTAGCGGTCTTTTAGCCAATGCAAAATGCAATAAGTGGCGATATTTCAGCCGATGCAAGATTTAAATGAGGTGGCAATATTTCAGTCGATGCAAGATGTAAATGAGGTGGCGGTATTTCAGCCCATGCAAGATATAAATGAGGTGGCAGTATTTAAGCCGATACAAGATGTAAATATGTGACGGTATTTCAGCAGATGCAAGATGTAAATGAGGTGGCAATTTTTCAGCCAATGCAAGTGAAAAATAAAGCGGCAATATTTCAGTCATGCAAGTGCAAAATAAAGTGGCGATATTCAGCGATGTAGGTGTAAATAAAATGGCAATATTTTGGCCATGCAGATGGAGGTAGAGCTTAACCTCGAAAGGCAGAATGATAGCCTTATGCAATGCAAAAATTTAGGTGAAGACAGAGCTTAGTCTCGGAAGGCAGAATGGTAGCCTTATGCAATGCAGGAAATGCAGATGGAGGAAGAGCTTAACCTCGGAAGGCAGAATGGTAGCCTTATGCAATGCAGGAAATGCAGAGGAGACAATGCTTAGTCTCGGAAGGTAGAACGGTAGACTTATGCAATGCAGGAAATGCAGATGGAGGTAGAGCTTAACCTCGAAAGGCAGAATGGTAGCCTTATGCAATGCAGGAAATACAGATGGAGGTAGAGCTTAACTACGGAAGGCAGAATGGTGGCCTTATACAATGCAGGAAATGCAGATGGAGGTAGAGCTTAACCTCGGAAGGTAGAATGGTAGCCTTATGAAATGCAGACAGAGCTAGTACTTAGTCTCTAAAGGCAGAATGGTAGCCTTATGCAAGAGATAAAAGGCGACTAGTAATAAAATTTCTTAGCTGATGGCTGGTAGCTGATTGTGATATTGTGGCTGTAGGGATATTATGTGTGGGTAGCAACTGCGAATAGGTGCGATGGGTCTGAGGGTTGTATTCCTGAACAATCTGCGTGTATAATATGATTTTACTATTTGGGTGCCTGCATCTAAAGAAAAATCGTGAGTTTTGTAAAGGGGAAAGGTTAGTCTGTGTCCTCGCTGACTTTGCTTACCATGTTCAGCTCTGATCTGATGACATTGTATGTATCATAGGGGTAGCGTTGCTGAACTTAGCAATTTCAATAATAAATATGCATGAGTTTGTTAAAGATATGACATATGTATATATTTAAGAAATAGTTTTTAGATGAAACGAAGACTGTGACGTGATTCAAGACATTACAACTTCTCTTGCTTTGGAATTTTAAGGGTCCTCCTCAAAATTCTGCCCCAGTTTAATGGGTTGATACTTCTGACGGCTGCTTGCGACGATCAGCTGAAGCTACTTCAGAATTTTGAGGGTCCTCCTAAAAATTCTACACCAGTTTCCAATTGCAGTGGAAATGAAAATTTTATTGAATTGTGACTGAACCCATAAGGCTGCCTACATATCCCCTCTTAAACGGGAATCAGGTCAGGTATAGTTCAACTTTTACCGGCGGACAAGCTGGATCGGTTGGTAGTTTGTGAGCCATAATAGATGTACTCAGACCAGTCATGTCGTTGTATGACTAGGCGAACATGTCCTCATACTCTCTTAGAAACTCTGTATATTCTTCCTTCTCTAATGATGACAAATGAATGCTAATTCATGTTTCTTTGATGTTTTCTGCATCTCCCAGGTTAACAATTTCTGTCTCGTCCAGGTTGGACTTAGGTCTGTTCTCAAAATTCTCACCTTCTTTAATGATTTCCTATAGTATATCATTTTACTCTTAATCCATGTCTGTTTGTTGTGTTATCTCATTGTATGTCACAGTCATTGGTTCATCAAGATAAGTAATAGTAATTCTGTATAAGTGAAGTAATGAGAGAAAATAATATGAGTAAGATTTATAAGATAATTGAAATTCTTTGATAAATTCCATAAATGTTTTGAACATTGGAGCTCTTTCTTGCAAAAAATAAAAATGTGAAAGGAAAGTAAACTAATAAAATAGTGCATGACGCTTGTTCAGCCTTGCTACCCTGAGGCTCGCCAGGCTCTGGTAGTTCTGATAGTTCATTGATTGAGGCGTGCTCCTCCGCTTACAGCCTGTATGGAAGGGCCTTCCTCCCCCTCCTCCTCAAAAATGACACAGCAGTCCATATCATTGTCTTCTAGGAAAAAATTCCTCATTATTGCCAGTGCTTCTTCTTCTTCTGACCCATAGATGACCTTGACCGGTTGGAAGATCTGCTCCAATCGGGGTATTGGCTGATCTAATGGATAGTAAGGACCGCGCCAGGGTGGCGACCATTCTTTTTATTCTTTCCAGGTATACTCATACCCCAATCCGAAGTTGGTGCGGTGTTTCTCAAGCTTGATGGGCTTAGCGATTCCTTGGAGATTCTTGCCAAGTCCCTTGCCAGGTTCATACCCGCTCTAGTTCAATATGCTTTCAATTTTGTTATCCCACCATTTATCCTTATCGACAGTGCTAACTCGCTCGATGTGGTGGTAAGTTTCCCCACCTATCCATCTCCTTCTCCAATTGCTGGAATGGTTTGGCGACTATATATAGGATTGCTACCGTCACCGTGAATGATCACTTCTTGGTGGTTTCACTCAAACTTCACTGCCTGATGTAGTATTGATGCTACGGCCCCTGCGACATGAATCCATGGTCGTCCCAATAATAGATTGTAAGATGTCGGCACGTCTATCACTTGAAAATCAACATCAAACCAAGTAGGCCTTATTTGCAAACAGAAGCTAATCTCCCCAATAGTAGACCTTTGAGAACCGTTGAAAGCTTTGACGTTGATGGCCCCGTCTTTAATTTCATACAGGCCTTTTCCCAATGTCGTGAGTGTTACCAATGGACAAATGTTGAGACTGGTCCCCCCATCGACCAGGATCCTGGTGATAAAATAATCTTCGCACTGTATAGTGATGTGTAATGCCTTGTTGTGACTCAAACCCTCCGGCGGCAGCTCATCTTCGTGGAAAGTGATCTTGTGACTTTCCAATACCTAGCCTACCATGTTATCCATCTCTCTGCTGGTAATGTTACTTGGTACATATGCCTCACTCAGCACTCTTAACAAAGCATTCTTGTGTGCATCAAAATTTTGTAGCAAAGCAAGGATAGAAATCTGTGCCGACATCTTGCATCAAAATTTTGTAGCAAAGCAAGGATCAAAATTTTTTAGCAAAGCATGTTTGGTATTTGATAGGGGATTTGGTCCTCTATGCAACCATTACAGCACGTACGTCCCTTTTCTTGAACGTACCACCAGACTGTAAAGCCTTGTTGGTAGCTTGCAAGGCTTCAAATTTCGTAACCATACCACTCTTGATGCCTTCCTCGATCCTCTCACCTAGCTTGATGATGTCGAAAAATTTATGATTCTCAATTAGCATTAGTCTTTCATAGTATTGGGGGTCCTGAGCCCGGACGAAAAATTTGTTCATTTGTTCTTCCTCTAAGGCAAGTCTGACCTTAGCAGCTTCTGATCTCCAGCGAGTAGAATACTCACGAAAGGTTTCAGTGGGTTTCTTCTTCAAGTTTTGGATATAAAACACATCCGGCATGTTCTCCGTGTTGAACCTGAATCTATCCATGAAATCAGACGCCATGCTTACCCAGTTTGACCACTTCTTTGGATCTTGGCTAATGTATCAAGATAAAGCATCTCCTTTAAGGCTCCTCATGAAAAGCTTCATACGGATCTTCTCGTCTCTTCCTACTCCGACCAGTTTGTTACAGTATGTTCTCAAGTGAACCCTAGGATCCCTTGTACCATTAAGCATTTCGAACTTGGGAGGTTTGTACCCTTCGGGCAGTTCAACATCAGGCTGTATGCATAGATCTTCATAGTTTAGCCCCTCAATTCCCTTACTACCTTCAATGCCTTAAATCTTGGTGGTCAACCTTTTAAGCTCTTCGTCCAAATTTCTGGTGAGCGAGTCCTTATCATTGGGCTCGGGCATGCTTGAGATGGGATGGGTGGAGTGTGGCATAGTCTCCATGTAGATGGGGGTGTTGTGTTGGTTGTGGTAGTGGTCATTTATGGAGTTCAAAGGTTCCGGGATGAGCAGTAGAGTATTGTTAGGAGTGTGGAAAGTATTGCAGTGGTGGTTAGGAGCGGGATGATTTGGTTTTGGGATGTTTTATGGAGATATGGGGTTCCGAGTGCTTGGAAAATTAACATACGGGGTGGTGAGGGAAAATGACAAGCTTGCCAAGTTCCGGACCTTATCAAGTTCCTCCTGAAACTTCAACAGTTTCTGCTCGAGTTGGGACACACTTTCTTTGGAGACCTAAGTACCCTGGGTGATTTCTACTCGTTCAACCGAGTTTTCCTTTTTGATGTTTCTCAAATATTCCATCTTTCCCTTGTACCTATTTCTAACGGGGCTAGGAGGAGGAGTGGGTGGAGGGCCCTTGGATCTTGTGGAATATGATGACGTTGCCAAAGTGCACGAACTAACCTTTGGGGAGAGGAATAAACAAAAGCAAAAACAAAAAGGTAACAAGTCAGTGAGGATGATAAGAAAAGATGTTGCAATATTTAAACACATAGTGCGAGAATATAAATCGTGTCCTAATTTGGGGAACCTCTTTGTGCCCAAGGTAGGCCTAGCAACAAATTGATTTAGAGAACTTATAATTCTAAATGCCTCATTTTATTGATTAAAAAAACAAGACGAATCCCAAAATGACACTAAATAACAGGAAATAAAATGTCACTAATGGCCATTGGCCTTATTACATTTTGTAAAGCAGGAATGGAAATTCCTATCTATTTGGTCCCATAGGGACCTTCCCCAGACTCGGCATCATTGGCTCCATCGAACAGCTTCCCCAGCTCGCGCAGTCCTAGTAGCAAGTAAGCTCTGGCCAGATGTCCGCCTTCATTTCCCGGACAAGAGTCTGATCACTGGAGTGAAAATCCTTCCACCAGCTTAGCAGTTTTTGGTAGATGTTGGTGACCATGCTGAATTTGGGGACTTCATGCCTCATTTTTCTGCAAGATAAGAGGTTAGGCCCTTACCCCCACCAGACTCGACTATTTAATATCAACAATTAGCATAACAAGTATTTAGTTCTCCAAATAAATGCACAAAATGTGTTAGCGTCCGTTCAGGTTTTGGGAAACCCGGTGGACATGGACAAGGCTATCTTAAAGAGTCATTATGTGGACAACATAACTGACTCGGCTAGGTTTGATAGTGATGCATGCACCTTTAAACAGAGTAGGGTTTCTATGGATTATTAGACTGGTACCCTTGAACGGACAACTCAAGAGGGAAAGGCACGGAACTGTTGACTACACCATTGATCGACTGGTTTTACCGCAAATATGCCTTTACCGGATTTAGGGGTGATAATATCGGTAGAGCGCAACCACTCATTATAAGCGTTGCTATGGTATTTTGTTTGGCACGAGTAGAGTATGATGTTGAATATGCAAGCATAACGTCAAAAATAGCAAGAAATGGTAAAAGCCTTAAGGAAATCCCCAGCAGAGTCGCCATGCTGTTGCGCCCTTTTTTCTCGTGAAATCAGGTTTATGAAATTTTAGAGGATAACTCGTTCCTTTTTTTGGGAATTGGGTTTGAATTGAAGAGTCGCCACCTAATGATTAAGTGCATTAGGACACTAAGAAGAATTTTGATTTAGAAAACCAGAGATTGGGTAAGGGCTCGAAATTATCCCAAGGGGAAGGTGTTAGGCAGCCGTCGAGATCTACTAGTGTGGTTCCCGGCCATATTATAATTGTGACTTTAAGTGCAAGAAACAAGTAGACAAGTAATAGTTACAAATATGAGGGGATCTTCACATAATTGTTGCAAGTAATTGAAGTTAAAGGAAGTTAAAGAAGCTAAAATTTGAGAAAAATCAGTTTTGAAATTTTGAATAAAATAAATAAGTAAAGGGAAGGGGGTCCTAGGTTTATAAATAATATGGATCACCCCACACAACACTCGGTAACCACTTATACATGTGGTGTTATCGCATGGTCATCATAACCATATCTACCCTTCCCTACCCCGTTAAGGTATTAAATGCAGAATGGTCTCGTTTTACTTATTGCATGCTATTACCCACCCCAATCCTATCAGTCCCGGAGGAATTTGGGATTACTAATCCTAAAGGAAGAGGTATGGGGTTTTATAGTTTTAAAAGGACAAAATTCTAAGGCGACAATCAAAATACATATAAAGCAAATATGGGGAGAAGCATGTAACAAATAGAAAGGCTCAAACAAATCTCCTTAAAACCAAAGAGAATCATATAGTTTTGCATGTCTTACACGTACTGATTAGGGTTTAATTAAACTTAAGATTTATGGTAGACTGATCTATTACATATTTCAGATTAAAAATTCGAATCAGGACTGCCTGTTGGTCATAGCTAAAAAATATGATTCAGTTTACAAGTTTACCTCATGGTTTGCCTAAGTGTTAAATGAAACCTATAGGCATGATATCTATTAGTTCCAGAAAAGAAGTATGCTAATTTAGGAAAAGAAGTTGTCAGTTAACAAGGAAAGGCAAGTTTTGGTGAAAGAGCATAAATTCTGCAGACAATAAGCATTGCCATTACTGATTTTAGACCTATAAGCGGATAAACAATTCAGGTTTGGTTGATAGTTCCTATAGGAATGCTTTCTAGGCTTTATTGATTTTAAACACTTTTTGCAGGCATAGTAAGAGTGTAGAAATCCTATGGGCATGATATCTGAATGTTGTTAGTTTTTTTATCCTATAAACAGGTTTCCCTAGTGACCGATGCATATTCAGGATTTGGATTTCTGGTTAAACTTATAGACATGGTATATATATGTGGTGATGCAGAAACCTATAGACATAGTATCTACATATGACAATGCAGAATTCCTTATAGACATGGTATCTATATAAATGCAGAAGTGCAAAGCTCTAGGCAGGATATATGAATGTAAAAATGCAGTAATTCCCTATGAGCATGATATCTACCCCTTTTGCATGCATGGTTACCCTTCCCGTTTTACTAATTACCCGAGAAGTTGATTACAAAATTATTACAGTCAAGAATAAAATAAAGAAACTACATCAAAAATTGAAATTACAACCAAGGAGAGCCTAATTTAGACTTCCTGTCTGAAGCCTGAAGTAAACCAACTCCAAAGGTAAAAATGCAAAGCCTTTCTCTTGTTTGGGATGTGTCAGAGTTCCCTAAGAGCCTAAGATGGACTCCGAGCAGTGCTCACACCCAAATACATTGCAGGATTCAGTCATAGTGCAGTGTGGAAGGGCCATCCCTCAAGTGTCCAAGTTCAGAAGGGAACTCAAGGTCCCACGGCAAGGCTCACGGGAGGGGGACAGAAATTAGAAGCTAAGAGTGAGTGTAAGTGCAGAGAGGTAATTTTGAAAAGAGAAAAAGGGAAGTGGCAAAGATAGGCTAGTAGGCATACCTAGAAATAGGAAATGCTGGCATACCCCACCAGCCTGTTAGAACACATTGTTTTATGAGTTAGGATCCCCAAAGGGATCAAGTCCAAACATGAACAATAACTCGCATATTGTCATGTTCTGAACTACAGTTCAAGCACATAAAGGGAAACAAGGGTGCAGGGATTCACAACAGAAATAGATGAAAGGAAATTAAACATGCTAGTTGATAGTTAACTCCATATAGACAGTAAAGTAGACATGGATGTAAAGGCTGTAAGTAAACACATTGAGATGATTCTGAGATCAAAACTAGAACATACTAGTCTCAAGGAAACAAGCAAAAGAAAACAGAGGTCTTGTAAATCCAAATTGCAGACAAGAAGCAAGAATACTCTAAGTATGAGTTTTTGTGAAATTGTAAGTGGGAAGTCCGAAGTGTGTTTGTAAAATTGTGTAGAAAGGGTCGTGCCTTTTATAGTGTAGAAATCAAGTAGAAATAGGTAAGAAAATAGTTTGCAAATCAATTACACAATGTTTCCCTTTAATTAAGCGATTCTGATTTCAAACGGGTAAAACTAATTAAGGAAAGAGATTAATCAAACACTTTTTAAAGTAGTACAAGAGGGGTAAATACATAGAGGTTTATTTAAGGACAAGGTCTTGACAGTACGCGGTTGTACAATTTAAGGAAAGAAAATCAATTGACAGTCAAGAAATCATAAGTCAAAAATTTTGTATGAATGAACCAAGTCAGAAAGATGGAAAGATTTTAACTTAAGGAAAATCAGTAACAATCAATTATACCTATTAGGAATTCTAAATCAATCACAAGTTAGAAAATCTCTTTTTGAAGAAAGATTCATCACATATAAAAGCACACGGATATGTTAAAACATGAAGAAATTTGTCATGCCATTATAAGGAAAGTAAAAACTCCAGAGAAGTCAGAATTACATAAAAACAAGGGAGTCCAAACTCCGCTCATAGGCCTAGAGATTAGTCTGAAAGAATCAAAGGTTATCAAATAGAACCCTATTTCAGTCTCATGACCAAATTCGGCGGAACCCCCAAATTCTAGGGTTTCCACCTCGAGTCAAATATAGAGATGAGGAGGCAATATTCTCAAAGATTTCTTTTCAGAATCTCATGAGAAGACAAGAAAATACAATAGAAGATTTGAAGCAAACAGGGTGAAGGAACTAACTCAAAGTATAATGAGAGAATAGTCACGATAGTAGAAGAGACACGTTTTAAGAAAAAATCCTTTTAGAAGAGACTTAAATAGGGTTCAGTAGAATAGTGAACATTTAAGAATACAGTAGCAGATATAGTAGAAGAACATACTTTTAGAAGGAACTTAACAAAAGTTCAGAAGAGAAAAATAGTAATACAGTAGAAGTAACATGAGAACACCGATAAAGTATAACAAAACATATAGGAAAACACAGTGAGATAGACATGTGAGAGCATGGTATAGAAACACAGTAAGAAAATGGAATATAGAAAGCACAGAACATGTATGGTAGAAAAGAAACATATGAGCATAGTAGAGACAAATACAAACAAAGAAAAGGAAACAAAAAATCGGAGAAACATTTTAAGCATTTCAGAAAACCCTAAATCGAATAGAAGTGATTTTAAAAGTAATTTTTGGAAGAAGAGTTGAGGAAATCGTTCACAAACTCAAGTAGAGCACAGATATATCAGAGATTTAAGAAAAATCGGAGAAACCCTCGAATAGTTAGGATTTCAGAAGAACCCTAGAATGAGAAAGTCTTGGAAAAGGTCCGATCGGAGTCGGATAAGTCAGAACCAAGCTCAAAACACCATTGTGCGCCGGAGCAAGGCCGGAGATGGCCGGAAACCTTGAGTCGGTGAAGGTCTGAGTGAAGACCTTCGAGGTCTGGCCTTAAATCTTCAAGTATCAGCCATATATGAGTAATTGGAGGTGAGTATAGGACCCCCATGGCCTGAGAAGCCATGGTTTTCGGTGGGTTTTATGGTTGAAGACGATGGGAGACAATTAGGGTTCCAGGAATTTTTGAGAGACGAAGGGATTCAAAGGCGGTTGATTTGGTAAAAGGGATTAGGGTTAAGGGTGTTTGGGAAATTAAAAAGGAAAGGGGGAATTATGGTCGTTGATCAAAATGATCAACGACCAGGATCAAAAGGGGAGCCGGGTGGGTTTTATTAACGGGTTAGGGGTCGGGTTAAATTGCAATTGGACTGGATAATTTAGGATTTGAAATTGGGTTACTTGGATGGTTAATTTTGGCTACAATTGAAACGAAATAGGACTAGTATTCAAATGGCCACTTTTTTCTTTTTTTTATAAAAATAGTAAAATAATTTTTGAAAATAAATTAAAGGTGCTAAATTAATTAATAATACGTAGAAATTAAATTAAAAATAATGGAATAAATTTTATAATTATGAATGCAATTATATCTTAAAATGGGCTAAAATTGCTATTAAGTGCAACTTAGCTTTAAAAATACCCAATCAATTTATAAAAATATGTAAAAATTACCTTAGATATATATTGGCATAAATGTGAGAATAAAATAAATTAGTCATCAAAATGATAATTTTATGAACAATTATTGGTGTTTGTACTGCTAAAATAGCACAATAAATTCGTTCAAAAATCTTTTAAAAATTAGAAAAAAACAAAACACTTGGATATACATATATATATATCGATGTTATTTTGAAAGTATTTTGCATATAAAAAATATACAGGGAAAAATTGGGTATCAACAGTACTTTATCCTTGTTTTTTCTTTTCGTGACTTCGGCGCGAGATAGATTTCTGCAAGACGAGTCCCAGGGTGTTATTTCGAACTTATCGAAATGTTAAGCCATCGTCATTTGATCAAGGTCGAACTCTTCTTTTTGGAGAAGGTCCTTGGCCTTAAAGGGTGTTATTTCGAAATTATAAAAATGTTAACCTATCGTCGTTCGATCAAGGTCGAACTCTTCTTTTTGGCTATGTCCCTTGGCTTTAAAGGGTGTTATTTCGAACTTATCAAAATGTTAACCCGTCGTCGTTCGATCAAGGCCAAACTCTTATTTTTGGCAAAGTCCCTTGGCCTTAAAGGGTGTTATTTCGAACTTATCGAAATGTTAACCCGTCGTCGTTCGATCAAGGTCTAACTCTTATTTTTGCGAAGGCCCTTGGACTTAAAGGGTGTTATTTTGAAATTATCAAAATGTTAACCCATCATCATTAGATCAAGGTCAAACTCTTCTTTTTGGCGAAGGCCCTTGGTCTTAAAGGGTGTTATTTCAAACTTATAAAAATATTAACCCGTCGTCATTCGATCAAGGTCGAACTCTTCTTTTTGGCAAAGTCCCTTGGACTTAAAGTGTGTTATTTTGAACTTAACAAAATGTTAACCCATCGTCGTTCGATCAAGGTCTAACTCTTCTTTTTGGCTATGGCCCTTGGCCTTAAAGGGTATTATTTTGAACTTATCGAAATGTTAACCCGTCGTCATTCGTCAAGGTCGAACTCTTCTTTTTGGCGATGGCCCTTAGCCTTAAAGCTTGTTATTTCAAACTTACAAAATGTTAACCCATCGTCGTTCGATCAAGATTGAACTCTTCTTTTTGGCGAAGGCCCTTGGCCTTAAAGGGTGTTATTTCGAACCTATTGAAATATTAACCCGTCGTCGTTCGATCAAGGTCGAACTATTCTTTTTGGCGAAGCCCTTGGCCTTGAAGTTTGTTATTTTGAACTTATTAAAATGTTAACACATTGTCAATCCCAGGTTTTGGAGAATTGGACATCCTCTGGGGGAGTCCCAATTCGCTAAATATTGTTTGCTTCAGAAGGTGTAATATCGGAGAGTACAAAATGTTGTCGTTTCGCTTATGTTTGTTTTGTGCACACACTGGAGTTTCCTTGTTTGATTCCTTCCTTTCGGCCTGGAGATACCATCGGCGGATGATGTTTTGGTTGCCTTGTAGTAGTTTCTCATTCTTTAATTGAGATGTTTCTTTGCTCATTCACCCGCGCGGCACTTGTGTTCCCGCTTGAGCAGAGAGCAGAAAGTGAGTTAAAATTTATACTTTCCTTACCCCTATCCAATGGATCGGTTAGTGAGAGTAGGTTTGTAATATTGCTCATTTTGTCTGGCATTTCGACGGTTGATGGGGCCATTCCTAAATTTGTTGACTGTATTCAGCTCTCTTTCCCCTCCTATGTTGCACCTTTGCCACACTTGGGTAGGGCTTTGCCTTAGCGCTCTTTTTGGTGGGTAATCATGTTCCTTGTCTTTGATTTGCAAGAGACTAGGAAATTACACTAAGAAATCTCCACATGCGGCGCCAAATTATTTGACTCAAAAGATATTGGAACCTTAATGAACAAGTCAATTAAAAAGGATGAAGGGATTAATCTTAGTCAAACATAATAAATTCCAGATCAATAATCTAATTAGAGAGGCAATACATAAGTTGAAATAGGAGTGATCAATATTATTGAAATTTTCCTCTGTCGCTCCTATCAATCAATGGAGGAGAAAATTTTACATATTTTGTTGGAGATTGCTCAGTTCTTCTTTTCCCTTATGAAGAGTACAGAGAAGAAAAAATGGGGAGTTGGAGAGATTCCTCAAAAATCCCCCCCCCCCCCCCCCC
>MU720789.1:44013-73973 GCA_026770625.1 Nicotiana glauca
AACCCCCCCCCCCCCCTTCTGGGAGGTTTTTACCATGCTATATATAGTCATGGACCCCTTTCTATGTACTTCATCCGACACTTTTCCATACCTCGTCTGCCTCGGTCGTTCTCTGAAGGTTGTTCCTTGTGGCTTCAACTAAAGTCGTGAGGGCAAGATATGGAATAGACCATGTCGTCTTTTGCTGCCTCGCCATTTGAACGGGATGTTGGCCAGCTTGACCGTGGTGGTCAGACTTTGACCAATACAAGAATGATATTCAAATTTAAAAAGAAAAACTACAAACGAAAAAAAAGAAGAAAAGTAAAAAATAAAGGAGTAAGGGAATAACTTTTACACAAAGTAATGTAGATAGAGTTATGAGTAGGATTGACATGGTAATGGTTAATACAGACAGAATGGTTGATCTACCAGCCTCAGAGATGAACTTTGTGAGTGAAGGCTTATATGAACAATGCCATGCAATGGTGCACTGGAAGGAAAACACAAACATCAACGAGCCTTTCAAATACTTCAATATGTGGAAAACAGCTCCAGATTTTTAGGTTAAAGTTAAAAGAAGCTGGGAGGCAAGAAATACAGGAACAAAGTGTTTAAATTGGTGGGGAAACAAAATAGGCTGAAAAAAGTCCTAAAGGAGCTAAACAGATCTTCCTTTAATAAAGTAGTACTAAGTTCAGAACAAACTAAAGAACAATTATTAGATTACTAGAAAAATATCCAACTTGATCCTCTAAACACAACATTGATAGGAGAGGAGATGGAGTTATCTAAGACATACAACAGGTTGCAACTAGCAAGTGAGCTATATCTCAGACAGAAGACAAATGTCCAATAACTGACTTAAGGAGATCAAAACACAAAGGTGTTTCATAGCTTTATGAAAGTAAGAAGGAATGAAAAAAAGATATTTTCTATACAAGAATATGGGGGCCAAGCAACAACTAATATTGAAGGAATTGCTCGTATATTTGTAGGATTTTATACAGAATTGTTGGGGACAAATAAAGATAACAAAGCACATGTATGCAATACTCTAGTTAGAGAAGGATCAACTATGAATGAGGAACAACGGATAATGCTTGAAGTTGAATTCACAAATACAGAAGTAAAGCAGGCACCGTGGGAGATTAATGGAGAAAAAGCACCAAGGCCACACAGATATGGAAGCAATTTCTTCAAAGACTGTTGGGGCACTGTAGGAAAGGATCTAACAGATGGTGTTTTAGAGTATTTTGCTATATGGAAGATGTTGAAGGATCTTAATATCACAGTGATAACAATCATCCCAAAACCAAAATACGCATAAAAAGTGGGAGATAATTGACTTATTGCATGTTGCAACACAGTATACAAAGTCATCTAAAAAATGTTATGCAATAGGCTCAAGCAAATACTGCCATGCATAATCTCGGAGAACCAAAGTACCTTTGTAACAGGTAGAACTATTGTGTGAAACATACTTATATACCAGGATCTAGTGAGGTTATACAATAGAAAGAATACAACAAAGAGCTGCCTAATTAAAGTAGACCTTCGAAAAGCATACGACTCTATGGAATCAGGCTTTGTGAAGGAAATGCTGCATGCTTTGAATTTACCAGCAAGGTTTATCAAATGGATTATGGCATGCATATCGACTCCCCATTATACAGTTGTAATCAATGGAGAATTATATGGGAAGATAGTAGAGGAGAAGGGACTTCGACAAGGAGATCATGTCTCACCACTACTATTTGCTATATGCATGGACTATCTTACTAAAATATTGAAGTCGGTTACACAACAAGAAGGAATTGAATTTCACATAAAGTGTCGGAGCGTCAAGTTAAATCATCTCTGCTTTTCAAATGATGTTCATCTGTCTGCAAAGGTGACTTCCACTCAGTTATGTTAACGTTAACAGGGTTGAATAATTTTTCAGAGGAATTAGGACTAACTACAAATGCTGGGAAATCAAACATCTTCAACATGAACATGAATATGCAACACTTGGGAAGATTTTTGTGAGCTTACTAGATGCCTGAAAGGGAAGCTCCCATTCAGGTACCTTGGAGTCCCTATTACATCAAGAAAGATATCAAATGTAGACTATGAAATGCTGGTGGACAAATTCACTTCTAAAGTTAAATGATAAGGATCGAGAACATTATCCTATGCTGGTAGAGTGCAACTAATAAATTTAGTACTGCTGCACACATATGTGTACTGGCCATCTATTTTAATACTACCTCGAGCAGTCCTTAAAAGAGTATCTGCTATATGTAGGAACTATCTCTGGGATGGGATGGTGGACACTAATATAGTACCACTGATAGTTTGAGATTTTGTTTGTAGATCAAAAAGGGAAGGAAGCCTAGGAGTTACAGATTATGTGAGCTGGAATGATGCTGCTATAGGAAAGTACGTATGGAACATTGCCCAGAAAGCATATAACCTATGGATAAATTAAGTTAATCATCTATATATAAAAGAATAATCTCGGTGGGACTATGCAGCACCTTATGATAGCAGCTGATATTGGAAGAAGATATGCCATAGAGATAAAATGGTAGTTGGGTGTGTGAATAACAATTTGCTCTCCCAAGGTGGAAAATACATTATCGTAAGTGGATATGAATATCTATGGGGAAGTTAGGAACTATGGCAATATTGAGTTTGGGTATGGAACACCTAAATATACCCAAACATAATTTTATATGTTGGCTAACTATGCATGAAAGACTACAAACAAGGGACAAGCTTGCACGAATAAGAGTAAGTTAAGACAGCTTGTATGCGATATGTGGTCAAGTAACAGAGACTATATTTCACTTATTTTTTGAATTCCAATTCTCCAAAACATGTACTATAGAGATACTTCAATGGCTAAAGATAAGGGTGCAAAATATGAAACTTGAAGATCTTTAGAAAATAGTTGCTAGAAGTGTAAAAGGGCGACTAAGGAGAAACTTTGTGCTTGCAATCATGGGTGCTCTGATATATGGTATATGAAAGGGGAGGAATGAAGCTCTGTGGTAAAGCAAAATCTCAAGACCACAAAGCCTATGCAATCAAGTTAATCATGAATGTAAACTTCGGATGAGAGAATGTCTGGATCAAAGGAAGAAGGATGACTAAATGATATGGTTGAGGAATTTATATAATTAGAGAAATCACAGGAAAATATAAATAAGCATGTATAGTGTTAGGCATTATTTGTTTTTTAAGATTAAGACGTCTGAATCTGAATACACATCTTAATATCAAGATGTGTATTAAGATTAAGACATCGAAATATGAATACACATCTAAACATTAAGATGTGTATTAAGATCTAAATACTAAATGATTAAGACTGTTTGATTTTTAATATATGAATGTATAAAATTTATCTTTATTTGAAACTTAATAAACATAAAATTCATATGAAATACTAATTAATCAAATATTCTATCAATAAAATATAGCAGTTGCTGGTGGTGATGGCTAACGACGGTGCTTGTGAATGTTGACTAGAGGAGGTGGTTGGTGGTTGGTGGTAGGTTTGGTTGATGGTGGTGGTTCAGGGTAGTAGCTAGTGTTGATTAGTAGTGGTGGAGATTATGATTGAGGATGGTGGTGGTGAGTGGTGATAGTTAATAATGGCGGGTGGTGGTGGTAGTTGTGATTGAGGGAGGTTGTGGTAGGTGATGGTAGTTTATAATGATGGATAGTGCCGATTATGATTGATGATGGTGATGGAGTGGTTAGTTGTGGTAGTTGAGGTGAATGAGTATTTCTGGTTGAGAATTTTGATGGTGGGAGTGGTGCGAATGGTCGGTGGTGGTCAATTACGATAGCCGCTATGATTGAGGGTGATGGTGGTTTAGTATGGTGGTGGTGGTGGTGGTGGTGGTGGCATGATGGTGGTTGATACTAGTAGGAGGTGACGATAATTAATAATGAATATGGATGACAACATCTTAGTGAAATTAAGTCTCTGTTATGGATCTTAATCATACAGACCTATTCAAATCCGTTAAGTGATTGTGAAGTAAAAAAAAAAAAACACACTTAATTATTAAGATCTGAATAATTAAGATTCAGACTTTAAAAACAATATACACCTAATGTCTAAGATCTGAAAAATTAAGATTCAAACCTCTATTAAGTGTAAATAAATGAGACCTTAGTCTCTCTAGGTGCTATTTTGTCTTTTTTTTGGACTTGTCGGATGTATACCTTTTTGTCTGGTGATTAAAAAAAAATTCTTTCACCAAAAAACAGTAACTTTTAAAAAGCTTTTTCCTGTAAATTATTTTACACAGGAAATAATCACTCTAAAAGTAATGATGTGATGTCAAAAAAGTACTTATATTAACGTAAATAATGACTTTATACATATAACACACTACATTAAATATTTAGTAAAATATATCATATAACATACTTTAGAATACTATATCCATAGTTTCCACAACATTTATATTTTCTTTTTAATATTTAGAGAATGTGTATCGATCCGACCGGTTGTTTTGAGAAATCACACTTCGCTCGATTGTTTGAGGATATGAGCAACTCCGTATGATATTGCCACGACCCAAAATCTACTAAGGGTCGTGGTGGCGTCGGACACCTCTGTCATGCAAGCCAACTAAATTATCAATAAAATTCTCTTTTAATACCTTTGAAAATCTAGGATTTTTCCTTCCATTTTTCATAATTAAAGCAATCTCTACTTCAATTCAAATTAAGTAATAACTATTAGTACACATCTTTCAAAAAAACTATTCCCAGAACCTGGTGTCACAAGTACATGAGCATCTATTGATAAGGAAAATAAAATACAACATCTGTACGAAATACAGTGGACAGAGAATAAATAATAAAAATGCTGAAAGGAACTACACTAGTTGTGGTCGCCTCGATCAATGCAGCTCACCTAGTCCCAGAATCATCCGCGCTACTACTCCTAGTAGGCTGCTAGAGATACATATATCTGTGCAACAAAAATGCACAGAAGTGTAGTATGAGTACGAAATCAATGTATACTCAATGAGTATCCCGCTTAATCCCGAAGAAGTAGAGACGAGATGGTCAACTTCGACACTTACTAGAGCTCAAATAATAATATGGTGAAGGTGTGAGGATAACATGGATTTATCTAGTATTTATATCTCATAAAGTAAGGAAACAGGTAACACCTTATCAACAAATCAAGGATTTTTGAGGATTTCTTTTAATAATCTTATCAGTTATATCAAGCCATGAAAGGCAATATCAATATTTAAAAGTCTCAGACAACAAACAATATATATATCATGTGCAGTCATGCCGAGGCAACGGTCCAATCCAACAGAAAGAAACTGTGCACTTGCCGAGGATCGACGGCGCACCTATAGATGCATCCATTTGAACTACCGAGGCGTTCGGCCCGTTCCAAAATAAACACATAGAGACATTCAGTCAAGAAGCCAACATGGGGAAATTATTCAAGGAAGAACAAATTCTCTTTTAACAATTAAGAAAGTGAGTTTTAGATCTTGTTGGAAATTCATTTACTATTTTGATGTGGTTTAAGCAATTCGACTATCCATAAGATTTTAAATATTCCAAGTATAGCATGTTTTGGGTCCTAGATTACCTGGACAATAGCATAATAGTAGTTACGCAAGGACTCTCGTAAATGGGAGCACATAACCAATTAACTCACCTATGGGGTAAATTCCCCCTCACAAGTTTAGAAAGGAGACTCACCTCGCTCCGAAGACTCATAACCGATATTCTACATTCCTCCGAAGACTTGCACCGACGCACAATGCTCCAAAACTAGCCAATGATTATACGAATCCATTAATATATGCTCAATTAAACTTTACAACCCAATCCGTAATGATTCCTAACCCCGAACGAAAAGTTGACAAAAATGCCCTTGGGCCCACATGCCCGGATTCTGAAATTTCTCGAAGATAGAATTTACCCATGAACTCACGAACTCAAATATATGACTTTCTCTTAATTCCATACTCAAAATCATGGTCAAAATTCATGAACACAAATTTTCTAGGTCTTCCTATAACCCTCAATTTTCTACCCATTTACATGTTAAAATCTATACATAATCAATGTATTTAACTCATAATAGGTGGGATTTGCTTACCTTATCATTGATGAATGAATTCCTCTCTTGAATCCTCCAAGAATCGGCCCCAAGCAAAGAAAAAATGAGAGAAATGGCCAATCCCCGACTTTAAAATAACCTTCTGCCTCCAGGTCTTTTCGCTTCTGCGACTCCTCTACCGCAGGTGCGGTCCCGCTTCTGCGGAAAAATGACCGCATCTGCGGTCCCAGCCTAGCCGCCCCAATCTGGGTGTTGGGACTAATGTGGAAAGTTGATTTTTAAACTATGATGTAGAAGCGGTCCCTGCTCCCTTCATAAGCGGTCCCTGCTCCCTTCACTCCCAACCGCTTCTGTGTGGCCGCTTCTGCGGTCCCAATTCCGCAGAAGCAAAAATACCAGCAACCAGCAACTTCAGCCTACCAAAATTCTATTTTCGATCCGTTAACCACCTGAAATCTACCCGAGGCCCCCAGGGACCCAAACCAATCATACCAACTAGTCCCAAAACACATTACGGACTTGCTCGAGGCCTCAAATCGCATCAAACAATGCTAAATTCATGAATCGGCCTCCAATCCAACTTAATGAACTTCAAAATTTTCAATCTTCTATTTTCGATGTTTAAACCTATCAAATCACGTCCGATTGACCTCAAATTTTGTGCACAAGTCATATTCAACATTACGGACCTACTCCAAATTTCGGAATTGGATTCCGACCCCGATATCAAAAAGTCCACCTCCGGTCAAACTTCTCAAAAACCTTCAAATTTATATCTTTAGCCAAATGGCTCCAAAATGACCCACGGGCCTCCGAATTCACTTCTGATCACGCTCCCAACTCCAGAATCACCATACGGAGCTACTCCCAATCTCGGAATTCCAAACGGACAACGATAACACTAAAATACACTTCAAGCCAAACTTAAGAAATTTCTTCCAAAATGTTAACTTCCACAATAGGCGCCAAAACACTCACGGGTTATTCAAACCCCGATCCAGGCATACGCCCAAGACCGAAATGATCATACGAACCTGCTGGAACCTTCGGATCTTGATTCCGAGGTCGTTTACTCAAAATTCCAAACTTAGCCATTTTCTCCAACTTAAGGCTTCCGAAATGAGAATTTTCATTTAAATTTAACTCTGATCTTCCTGAATTTCAATTCCGACCATGCGTACAAGTCGCAATACCTCAAATGAAGCTACTCATGGCCTTAGACTGTTGATCGATGCGCTAGGGCTCAAAACGACCGATCGGGTCGTTACATTCTCTCCCACTTAAACATACGTTCGTCCTCGGACGTGCTGAGAACTATATTGTAGTAGTCTGAAATTGCTGTTTAACTTCTCATGCACATTCCCGCGCTACCACAACTTAGTTGAGCACATTAGTTCGATAAATTACGAAGATATTCTCTTTTACTCAAGCAAATATGCCTTAGAGCCCAATTCTATGTCCGACCTGTTTCCAACATAAGATCACCATATCAATCACTACACGTCGTATCCAGACGTGACTGCATAACTTTGCCGAATTCACAAATTGCACCACTTTACTCATAGGATCACTATAACTTTCTTTAATCAATAAATCGAAATTCCACGAATCTGAGGCTCCCATTGCGCCTCATGGCCTACATAGGTTTTGCTCTAATTCTTACAATAATACCACGATGGAAGAGATGTGCCAAAATTTATAACCAACTGCCGAGTCAACAAGTCATTCGGTCTATACCCCTAACAAAACCATCACCTCATACAGGACCAAATAATGGCCTTATTTCCATAATATACTTCATATACTCAGATTGCACTGATCCTAAATCCAAAAATCTTGTCTCACCCAGTACGAGATGCTCGGGCAATAAGCCACCCCAGACATAATCAAAAGTCTCATATGATGCCACAATGTTCCAATAAGCCACCAATTAGAATACGATACAAAAGGAAGCGAACTCTGAAAAGGAGATCTAATTACCCCGCTCGCAAATCATACAAGCGATGCGGTCAACATGCTAAACGGACACCTCACTCGCGAATCATACATGCGACGCGGGCTCACAACTAGAACGAGCTTCCCTCGGAAAATGGGAAACATAATATGTAAAGGCAAATAGGGGGAAACTGTACTGAACATCACACTATTGCAGCATGCAACAATCTAAATAACATACCCATGGTGGCGTGCCACCCGATCAACACATAGAACTCACATAAGGAGATATACGTCGAGCTGAATCGCTCATTACAACAAAATACCAAACATCGGTCATAAGCATGCTAAGTGCATAATAATATCCCTGAGGGAACATATAGCGTCAAAAGCTACAAAACTCAAGCACAACTGAGGTACGATATACAATCTGAATCTCAAGAGCCATCTTGCTCATAATACATCATTTCTACACGGATCCTCAACACATAAGCGATTTCTCAAGCCGTCTCATAACTCTCACGGCGCAATGCATCACATCATGGAATATCTGACAACGAAATAACACCATGACTACTCAATAAGGAGCGCATTACTGAAATGAACACAACTGGCCTGACATAGAGCCCAAATTCAAATTTAAATCCATCCACCGACCTCAAGTCGATCCTGATCATATCAAATTAAGCCAATGACCTTTCAAAGGTCCATACTAATTCCCCTCTTCTCGTAACACACAAGACAACCATCATAAGCGGAGTACAATCACACAACTCAGAATCCGAGAGCCCTCCAGGCATCCATTCTCAATTTAACGATATCATTACAGTTCTTCATACTTAGTTTAGATCTTTAATCATTCAAGTGGCTTCGTGCCATATTTATGAAATCTTCCAGTGGAACACACTCCCACAATCTACCATAACAATTAACTGGGTCTTACCTGCAACCCACCGACCGCACTAACTGTGAAAAGCGATCAAGAATCATTAACCATGATACTAGCCCTCGTTATAAAACACCAATCTCAGGTGACGCTGAAGACAATCCCAACTTACTTTAAACACCAAAACTCCTTTCCTTCTCATCCGACTCGCGACATCTTTGTCCATACCGAACTGCAACTTTGATTCTCGTTTCAAATTTCATATTACTCGCTGCTCCCGACATGCCCATGAACAGTGGGACACGATTCTTCATCATAATTCCAGAATTGTTAATAGATTAATACTTCATCACATCAAAGCTTTTCACTTAACTCACTTTAGGAGAATCACAGCAACACATAGGTGAATACTCATAACCATAGAACATGTAACTTCTAAGTAGTGGTCTAAGCCATCATATCCCTTCCGGAATCTGCTTCCACATAACAAGCCATAACAGAAGAATGCTTCTGAATAACATCAATTACGGTGGCTGACAAGCCTCGTACGCACCACCACAGATCACTTGCATAACTTAATCACGCGGAAATAGTTGATCTCTACCGCCAATATGCCAACTAAATTATGGATAACCAATCTATCTTCTTTCGATCCACCCCAATTACCTTAGAAATAATACTAATTCCATCCAACACATAACATACTCCACCTGTACTCATCTCGAGTCACCTTGAATCACGAGACCATGCTGTCTCAAATCCCACGAACTGATTCATATCTATCAAATGCTATATCGCAAGTTAACATATCATAGAACATTCGGGGCACTTCCTCATAAGCTGCTAACAAGCTTGATTCTTTTACCCATAATTATACGCTCGAAATCATTAGGCATCACACCTCATCTTGTGAATTTACCATGACCGTTGTTGAGAGCCTCCCGCTCTGACTTGGCCCTAAATATAATCAACTCCATGGGTCTCCCATCACATAAATACCCCATTGGCGAAAAGCCCACCGAATCACTTCCCTTGGAACCCGCATCTAAACAAACCAAAATCCTAAATCTTTCCCCCAAGTCTAAGCATGATCCAATCAGGCCAACGATAGCCCACCTTTAATGATTCCTTTGCCCAGATTACCACTTATGGTTTTTCCTCGTAGCTAAAATAGCCCAATAATATGCTAATAACCTGAAATCTCGCAAGTAATTAACTCTGCACCCACATCATAAGCGGTGGGACTCTCCCACTTAGCTTGAAGCCACTATTTCACAACTCTGGAATTCACCAAGATTCCCTAGCTTCCATCGGCATAACCTTGCACGATTAACCGCATAAATTCTCGGACATTTTCTACAAAACCCCATTCTTTTATACTCTGATTCGCCCATTACATTTGCACGACCGATCTCTTTGCTACTTAACCGATAAAATTCTTCGCAGAAGCCTCACCAACTACGCGATTACTAACCTGCTCACTTGGGTAACCCGCCTACATAAGGCTCTCCCCGGCATCTTCCCACACTGCTGCACAGGGTACAATTACTAAGACATCAATGACCCTTCCTAAGTCTGAGCTCACTCTCCAGTTGCACATGTCCATTTACCCCTTATGGACATCATTTAAATGTGCGACAACATCCTTCCAATTCAAATTAATGTTGCATCCTTCTTCATTTAAGATGCTCATTTCCATCATATTAAATCTCCTGCCGCACCAGAATCCCCACCTCAAATTAGATTCGTAGACCCCAATAGCCAAGCGCCACTATTCTCAAATCACTCTAAACTTTCCTTAAGGCGCATAGTCGTCTTATTACCAAACCCTACGCAGCTCCGCCACTCTCCCACTTTGGGAAAACTCACCCCTTTAATCAACTGCTCGGCCCGCGCTTCCTAAGCCTGGCCTTTTAGAAGTTTAAAACTCCGCCTGACACTTCCCATATGCCCTCTTCATCTTGCTACTCAGTCGCTGCCTTAATAAAATGTATCTTCCTGGAACTTGAATCCACAATTTGTTACTAACTTTAAACTTTTCCGAAGGCCATCTTTATCGAACCGTCAACATTAGGAATCCTGATTCGATCCTAAACCACCACACCATGCGATATCTGAACAGCTGTATCTCTAATACTATTTCATAATCTCTTGCCTTAAAGGGGAGTTGTAGAGGATCATGACACCGATAAACTTAATACATCCAATTAGGACAACAGCACCCCAATATAGAGGAGAACTCCGTCATGCTTGCAATTACCATGCTTCATTACTTCAACTAGTCCACATCTGACCATCCTTAGTTCGATTGACTTTCCCCTCCTGGGAATAAAATACTAAATCTCTTGATTATGCACTGAGTAAACTTCCTTTCAAGTCATTCACTGCCCCAACGCGTGGGCAAACATCCTACCATCACACCAATACTGCGAAATAATCGCTCATAAGCATTGCGGCAACTTGTGCTTAGCCTCAAGGCTCTTAGAAGTTCTGTTACTGAGGTGAACACTAGAATATCGTTCCATAAGGCGACTATAATAGTCCAATCAACTATACCGGGAAAATCATCCCGCACCACATTTGTAGTGCCATTACAATCCTTAAATTTTTCAATTTATAACAAGCGCTCGCGTAAGATTGAGTAGGAAGAAATCAAAATCAAAGGCATAAACCTCAAAGGAATTGAACCGCATGACAAGGAAATCAATAAGGGAAGTACACTTAACAGCCCTGTAGCCTCCCGAGGATAAGTACAGATATCTTCGTACCGATCCGCGAGACTTTACTAGACTTGATTATGACTCGTGAGACCGACGGGAACCTAGTGCTCCGATACCATGTTGTCACGACCCAAAATCCACTAAGGGTCGTGGTGGCGCCGAACACCTCTGTCAGGCAAGCCACCTAATTTATCAATAAAATTCACTTTTAATACCTTTGAAAATCTAGGATTTTTCCTTCCATTTTTCATAATTAAAGCAATCTCTACTTCAATTCAAATTAAGTAATAACTATTAGTACACATATTTCAAAAAAACCATTCCCAGAACCCGGTGTCACAAGTACATGAGCATCTATTGATATGAAAAATAAAATATAACATCTGTCCGAAATACAGTGGACAGGGAATAAATAATAAAAATGCTGAAAGGAACTATACTAGCTACGGTCGCCTCGATCAATGCAGTTCACCTAGTCCCAGAATTATCCGCGCTACTATGCCGAGTAGGCTGCTAGAGATACATATACATGTGCAATAAAAATTCACAGAAGTGTAGTATGAGTACGAAATCAACGTGTACTCAATGAGTATCCCGCCTAATACCGAAGAAGTAGAGATGAGATAGTCAACTTCAACACTTACTAGAGGTCCAATAATAACATGGTGAAGGTGTGAGGATAACATGTATTTATCTAGCATTTATATCTCATAAAGCAAGGAAACAGGTAACACCTTCTCAACAAATCAAGGATTTTTGAGGATTTCTATTAATCATCTTATCAGTTATACCAAGCCATGAAAGGCAATATCAACATCTAAGTCTCAGACAACAAACAGTATATATATCATGCGCAGTCATGCCGAGGCGACGGTCCGATCCAATATAAATAAACTGTGCACTTGTCGAGGGTCGACGGTACGCCTATAGATGTATCTATTTAAACTACCAAGGCGTTCGGCCCGTTCCAAAATAAACACATAGAGACATTCAGTCAAGAAGCCAACATGGGGCAATTATTCAAGGAAGAACAAATTCTCTTTTAACAATTAAGAAAGTGAGTTTTAGATCTTGTTGGAAATTCATTTACTATTTTGATGTGGTTTAAGCAATTCAACTGTCCATAACATTTCAAATATTCCAAGTATAGCATGCTTTTGGGTCCTAGACTACCCGGACAATAGCATAATATTAGCTACGCACGGACTCTCGTCACCTCGTGCATACATAAACCCCACAAATAGAAGCACATAACCAATTAACTCACCTATGGGGTAAATTCCCCCTCACAAGATTAGAAAGAAGACTCACCTTGCTTCGAAGACTTGCACTGACGCACAATGCTCCAAAACTAGCCAATGATTATACGAATCCATTAATATATGCTCAATTAAACTTTACAACCCAATTAGTAACGATTCCTAATCCCGAACGAAAAGTTGACAAAAATGCCCTTGCGCCCACGTGCCCGGATTCCAAAATTTCTCAAAGATAGAGTTTACCCATAAACTCATGAACTCAAATATATGATTTTCTCTTAATTCCATACTCAAAATCGTGGTCAAAATTCAAGAACACAAATTTTCTAGGTCTTCACCTAACCCTCAATTTTCTACCAATTTACATGCTAAAATCAATACATAATAAATATATTTAACTCATAATAGGTGGGATTAGACTACCTTATCATTGATGAATGAATTCCTCTCTTGAATCCTCCAAGAATCGCCCCCAAGCCAAGAAAATATAAGAGAAATGGCCAATCCCCGACTTTAAAATAACCTTCTGCCTCCAGGTCTTTTCGCTTCTGCGACTCCTCCACCGCAGGTGCGGTCCCGCTTCTGTGGAAAAATGACCGCATCTGCGGTCCCAGCCTAGCCGCCCCAATCCGCTTCTGCGATAAGCCCACCGCTTCTGTGGATTCCTGACAGCATAAGCGGTCCCTGCTCCCTTCACTCCCAACTGCTTTTGCGGGGCCGCTTCTGCGGTCCCAATTCCATAGAAGCGGAAATACCAGCAACCAGCAACTTCAGCCTTCCAAAATTCCATTTTTGATCCGTTAACCACTTGGAATCCACCCGAGGCCCCCCGAGACCCCAACCAGTCCCAAAACATATTACGGACTTGCTCTAGGCCTCAAATCGCATCAAACAACGCTAAATTCATGAATCAACCTCCAATCTAACTTAATGAACTTCAAAATTTTCAAACTTCTATTTTCGATGTTTAAACCTATCAAATCACGTTCGATTGACCTTAAATTTTGCGCACAAGTCATATTCGACATTACGGACCTACTCCAACTTTCAGAATTGGATTCTGCCCCCGATATCAAAAAGTCCACCTCCGGTCAAACTTCTCAAAAACCTTCAAATTTCTATCTTTAGCCAAATTGCTCCAAAATGACCCACGGGCCTCCGAATTCACTTCTGATCTCGCTCCCAACTCCAGAATCACCATACGGAGCTACTCCCAGTCTCAAAATTCCAAACGGACATCGATAACACTGAAATACACTTTAAGCCAAACTTAAGAAATTTCTTCCAAAATGCTAACTTCCACAATATGCGCCAAAATACTCCCGGGTTATTAAAAACCCGATCCGGGCATACGCCCAAGTCCGAAATCATCATACAAACCTGTTGGATCCTTCAGATCTTGATTTCGAGGTCATTTACTTAAAATTCCAATCTTAGCCATTTTCTCCAACTTGAGGCTTCCGAAATGAGAATTTTCATTTAAATTTAACTCTGATCTTTCTGAATTTCAATTTCGACCATGCGTACAAGTCACAATATCTGAAATAAAGCTACTCATGGCCTTAGATTGCTGAACAATATGCTAGGGCTCAAGACGACCGGTCGGGTCATTATAGATGTATTATGACTTACGTGAATTGTCGGTTTTGGTTTTCAGGTTATCCGAAATTGAATTGGGAGAATGATCTAAACTAGAAGCTTTAACTTTGAAAGGTTTGACCCAGTGTTGAATTATATGTAAACGATCTCGAATATGAATTATGATGGTTCGTTTAGCTCCGTTAGGTAATTTTGGACTTGAGAGCGCATTCAAAATGTGATTTAGAGGTCCGTGGTAGAATTAGACTTGAATTGATGAAATTGAAAATTCGGCATTTTTTAGCCGGTAGTGGAAATTTTGTTATTGGGGTCAGAGTGGAATTCTAGAAGTTGGGGTAGGTTCGTAGTGTCATTTGTGACATGTGTACAAAATTTGAGGTCATTCGAACATGGTTTAGCGGGTTTTGGTATTGTTTGTGAAATTTGGAAGTTTAGAAGTTCTTAGGCTTGAATCCGAGGTTAAATTCGTGTTTTGATGTTGTTTTAGGTGTTCCGAAGGCTCGACAAATTTTGTATGTTCATATGTGACAATTGGTATTATTGGTTGAGGTTCCGAGGGCCTCAGATGTGTTCAGAGGGTTAGCGGATTGGTTTTGATATTGTGAACAACTGAAATGGCTGTTTGTGTGAGCTCTTCTGGTATTTCTGCACATACGGAAGAGGAGCTGTAGGTGCGAGGGTTGTAGGAGCGGAAAATGATCGTAGATGCGGAGTTTTAGAACCTGAGGAAGGAGCACAGGTGTGCAAGCTTGGACACACCTATGATCCTGCAGGTGCGAGGCTGCAGGTGCAGAGTCTGGGCGGTTAAGTAGATTTCACAGGTGCGGCAATTGGACCGCAAGTGCAGTTCCGCAGGCACGAGAAATTGGCCACTGGTGCGAAAGGCTTGGGCAAAAGGTATATATTGCAAACTTCGCAAATTTGTGGGGTATTCTTTATAATTTTATTCAGACTTGGAGCTTTTTGGAGAGTTTTGAAGAGGGAATCAAGGTGGATTTCATTGAGTTAAGTTACTTGAGCTCAATACCTGTGATTAATGTTAATTTTCAGTTGTTTAACCATGTAATTAATAGAAAATAGGGATGAAATTGAGGGTTCTAGGGCATGTAATTGGAGAGTTTGATTTGGGGATTTGAGGAACCATTCGATGTCGGATTTTGATGAATTTGGTATGGATAGACTTGGGAGTGAAAGAACTTTCTAGTTTGTGATTTTAGTCGGATTCTAAGACGTGGGCTCAGGGGCAGGGTTTGGGTAATTTCAGGATTTTAGTCTAAATTGATAATTTTTCATATGGAATTGGTTCCTTGGCCTATATTAATTGCATTGTATTGATTTTGTTTAGATTCGGGACATTTGGAGGCAGATTCCAGAGGCAAGGGCATCGTGGAGTAGGTATTTGACTATTTTGAGGTAAGTAACGATTGTAAATCTAGTCCTGAAGATATGAAACACCGAATTTCGTATCATTTTACTATTTTGAGGTGACACACATGCTAGGTGATGGGCGTGTGGGCATGGACCGTTGGGGGTTATAACTTGATCCATCCTGTAGCAACTATAAGTTGTGTATTTGGTTGAAACTATATAATACTTATGTGTTTCAGAAAGAGTTTCTGTAATTGGGTTGAATGCCATGTTTGGGCCTTGTGTTAGAGCTGTTTGGACCCTTAGGGGCCTTTTTCTTACTATCGTCTCACTGGTTTTGATTGAAAATCAATAATCGGCCATGTTATACCTACTAAGTTCATAATCAGTCTTTATTACTCCATTTTAATGCATATAAATGTTGTTTTAGGTTGAATACCCTGTTTTTACTTAGAGCCCAAGTGGCTTGAGAGGTTTATGATTGAGTGAGCCCAAGGTCTTGATTTGTGAGGATATTTATAGGATCGGGATGCACGCCGCAAGATATTTTACTGATTCATGATTGGGGGAGGCCGAAAGCCTGGTTTGTGAGGATATTTATGGGATCGGGCTACACGCCGCAGCATGTTTTACTGATTCATGGTTGAGTGAGGTCGATGGCCTGATTGATTTATGCCACGAGGTGGCTTGTTACAGCGTTTGGGCTGAAGGATCCCTTTCGGGATCTGTACACCCCCCAGTGAGCACGGGTACCCTGAGTGAGTGATATGAGATATGCCCGAGGGGCTGTATACGAGTAACTATAAGGGTTGCTCGAGTGGCTGTATATGAGTGATATTTTTCCCGAGCGGCTGCTTATGAGTGATGTTTTTTCTCGAGGGGTTGTTTACGATTTTCATCACCTTTCCTCTCTTTTGCATTGAGCCTCTGTTGAAACGATTGAAAAATATCTTCAAATGATTTTTTTACCGAAAATTAGATTTTAAAACGAGATGATTTGACTCACTTACTAATTTGAAAGCATGTTGTAATTTCTGAGATTTCATGATGCGGACTTTATGTGTTTTATTGCCCATCACTACTGCTCAATCTTTATTTATTGTTATTACTCACTGAGTTGGCATACTCACATTACTCTCTACACTTTGTGTGCAGATCCAGGGGTTGCTGGACAGGCTAGCGAGTGTTGATTTCATCCGTCGTGGATTTGTTGGAGTTAGCTTGGTAGCTGCATGGTGATCGCAGCCCGACTCTTCTCCCTCCTATCTTCCTATTGATGTTAATAGTTATTTTCCATACTTTATTAGTCTTAGTAGCATCGGACAGTTCTTAGTAGATACTCATGACTAGTAACACCACGATGCGGGCTTTTCGTTCCCCACTTTATTATTGAGATTTATCTTATGAAGTTTTATTAATTAAATAGCATGAAGAAATATTTAAATTGAAATATCAAGTTGTTTTTGGTAAAAGATTCATCTTGCCTAGATCCACGATATGCGTCATCACAACATGGTGGATTTGGATCGTGACAAGTTGGTATCAGAACCTAGGTTACATAGGTCTCAAGAGTCATGAGCAGGTTCGGTAGAGTATTGCAGATCGGTACGGAGATGTCTGTACTTATCTTCGAGAGGCTAGAGAACCCTTAGGAAACTTCACATTCTTGAATTCTTATCGTGCGGTATTGATTCAGTTTGAAGTGTAACTCTTTGAATTCCTTCCATGCATTCGTATAAGCACATGAGTGCTCGCTATCAGCTATGCATTGATGGCTTGTGATTCCTTGGATGAGGTGCGAGATGTGATTCTATGATTTGATGTTGGGCCAGTCTAGAGGACTTGAGGCCAGGTTTTGACTGTAGCTTGAGCACTGAGGTATTGATTGTGTGAGCACGTGCCTTTGATTGTTTGTTCAGTAGTGTCCCTATTAGTGGGAGTGATGGTCGGATGGCTACGTGATGAGCATGATGTGACTTTGAGATGTGTTCATATGATTTGAATGTGACGAGAAGGGTCTACTTGAGGTGTAGAAAGAAATATTTAATGCTTGATTTTCATCGTGATTTGATGTATAGCCCTGAGTTATGGGTGTGTTGAAAGATCTTTTCAAATTATTTAGTTGGGGAGTGAAATAGGTTTCATTTTGTGTCATGAGTTCATACTCAGGAAGATTAAGTTATTGCATGTTGTTTATGACGGTGGAAGGGTAAAAAGAGATGTTAGTTTGAGGCAAAGCAGGTGGGTTATCTCATGTGGAGTGTCCTGAGGGTGTGTGATCCCTATTTTGTTTTGTAGTGAGTGTTCTTTTATTAGTCAAATATATGTGCTACAGTTCAAGTTTGGATCGCATATGAGAGTTGGCTTGACTGTTACAAGGGTAAATGTGAGATTTGAAAATGATTTGAGGTATTAGATGGGTTGTGTTACATGAGCTTATGAAGGATTTAGCTGAATCTCACTATGGCATTGTGACAGTAATAGAGTATGGGAATTGTGAGTAATGTGCATTTTGATATATAGATTTGAGCCAAGTGGGGGGAGTCTTCTATTGATCAGTTGATTGCATGGCTATGTGTTGTATTGGTTTTAGTTTGAGGTATACTGGTGAATCAGTTGTGGCTTACGGAGGTTGAGATCAAGGATGACTCGAATAAAGGAAATTTTGGATAAAGGTTGTGTTATGCTTTATGGGTATATGAGAATCATTGGATGAGTTAGTTGTTGTGTAAAGGATGTAACGTATATGGAGTAGGAAATCACTCGGCTGCTTAGAAGAATGGGTAACTTCCTTAGGTGTTTTTGTACTAATAGGACGTAGGTCGTTCGATTCGTTTAATCAGATAATAGAAACCTGAGTATAGTGGATGACTCTCGAGAATGGTTCTAATAGATTCAAGATTTATATGTAAAAATGGGGGATCTTCAGGATGTGTAATTGGCTATAACTAAGGTTTACATTGAATGGTGTCAAGACTTGAGGCATTTTTGTATCATTATGGATTCTACATATTAGTATAAGAAAGGTGAAGGTAATGTCATTAGATTCGCAGGAAGCCTCTTTAGGGTAAGTGTTTTGAATGTGGTACTTTTGGGGATATTTAAGAGAGTATTCAACTACTTATGAGCCTTAGGGCGGTGTGATTTTATGCTTGGTTCTTGTGTGGTGAGTTTGGGTTGAGGATTATGGTATTATGGTGAAGAGAAGTATTAATTTAAAGGTAATTCGAAAGGAACTCAGATATATAGGATAGTTGGGTAGTAGGTTAGATTGACATGGTAAGGTATATGATTAGTTCTTTGGGTTCTTAGGAGGTAATGAGTTTCTATAGGTGTTTCGTGGCAATGTTCTTGGGTTTTTGTGACATGCGTAGCTTGGTTGAGTTAGAAGGATTCAGTCCCGATGGATTGGTTTTGTGCAAATGGGATTCGAAGAGTTCTTGATGATTTCTACCACGGTTAGAGATGTATATTGTCTACCGGCATGAGGAGCATGTGACGTATAGTGATTTCCTCCTACATTTGATCAAATGGAAAGTTCTTGGCTAGTTGGGTACGTAGTTTCTTGTGACTCGGAATGGATTATGAAGTTCTCATATTTATCATAGGATGGCATGGTATATGTGGTATGTTGCGTAGGATAGAGATTTGCATGTGTAAGGTCATAGTTCGGTTCTGAAAGGGAGACCATAAATTCTTAGGCAACATGGACAGTTTTAGACGACTAGGTAAATGAGATTACTAACTGGTATGGCTTGATGAGAGTATAAATTTCAGAAAGGGCAATGTGTTTGAGTTATGGATACTTCATTGGTATTGTGGCACTCTCTTGTTTGATCGACTGTTTGAGTTCAAATTTTGCTTTGTGACATAGAAGAATTTTAGAAGTATTCCTCGTGAGATGACAGTGTAATTGGAAGAGTGTGGATATCCAGGCGGTGGAGTTGAGATCAGAGATGGTGATTCGTATGTTCCATGGATTTTGAGATTGGATTTCTCGTGAGTAGATTCTTCTTGGTTGTGGACTGTGAAGATGTGGGAAAGCTAGTCAGATGATAGCATGTGCTATGATTTTATTGTGAACTTTCAGAGAGTTATCCATCTATTATGGGTGATCAGAGTTAATTTGGGGTTCATTGGTAGGCCCAATATGGATATGTGTTCTGCATCGAGTCGGATCTGTTGACTCCGAACTGCTATTGTTGAGGGAGGTACATTCAGTGGTTGTTGAGATTATTCATGTTCTCAAATGATCTGTGAGCTATCCTTCTATGTTACAAGAAGTTATGGTTCATTAGTTATATGCACACATAGTGTAGTTCTATTTGGGCTTATAGCAGGATCTTGAGCAAGATGAGCATTCGGGTATTGTGTGGATGATTGCGCGTTAGCTATATTCTTTCAGATGGTGGCATTGTGTTATTTGCTCTCAGTGGTTATTGTAATGCACTTTGGGTTTTTAATGTCAAATTTCGAATCGGTATGGAATTTGAGCAAGGTGGCTCAAGGTATATATGCAGACTAGCGTTTGGATGGGGTTGTGCGTTGCAGCGAAGTTATGTTGGGGTATAGTCCTACGGGTTAGATTCGTATGTTCTGGTTTTACGGTTTGTGATGGGTTCTTAGCATCGTGTTGAGGTGGTACTGGTGAGCTTGCGGTACAACTATCTCATTTGAGTCATTTTCCATTAGTTGAGTACATTTGGGTTGTTGCTTATTGGTGCACGGATTGCACGAGTTGTGGCTTTAGATGGTATTGATGTGTCATCTCACTAGAGTAGTCATGTTGGATGAGATGAGGTCATTAGACCTAAAATGAATACTATCAGATTCGATTTCATTATGTCGGAAGGATAACATCGAAATTCGGCTTAGAAATTTACTATAGTGCTTACCGAAGGAGAGGGAACTCCATGACCGGTTGATTTTAGGAATGGTTATGATTTCTGCATGTTTATTTCATCATTTGAAGTATACGAAAGTGTTGAAATGAGGCTTTGTTTGATAAGAGGTTTATTACCATTATTGGTTTGTTTGAGCAGCTGTTGTGATTAGAAGTTATTGATATGAGTGTTTGATTTGTGTGGTATATCATATGATTTTATCTTTAGTTAGGGTTATGGCTTGATACAGTGTGTTCGGACTTCTTCAGTGCGTAGATGTGAGATTCTAATCTTAATAGATAATTTCGGAAGTGGAAATTAGATTCTAAGGTTATGGGCTAGGGTGAATTGTGAAATTTCAGTTAGGTTGTGCTATCGGACCTATGTGGGATAGGGTGACGTGGGATCACCCCCGGGTATGCGCATAGTAAGATTATACAACGATTTGATAACTTTTGGAATAACTCTAGGCACATTCGAGGATGAACGTATGTTTAACTGGGGGAGGATGTAACGACCGGACTGGTTGTTTTGAGAATCACACTTTGCTCGATTGTTTGAGGATATGAGTGGATCCGTATGATGTATTATGATTTATGTGAATCATCGATTTTGGTATTTTGGTTATCCGAAAATGAATTGGGAGAATGGTCTCAGCTAGAAGCTTTAAATTTGAAAGGTTTGACTCAGTGTGGGCTTATGTGTAAATGATCTAGAATGTGAACTCTGATGGTTTGGTTAGCTCCGTTAGGTGATTTTGGACTTGGGAGCACGTCCGAAATGTGATTCAGAAGTCCGTGATAGAATTAGGCTTGAATTGGCTAAATTGAAAATTCGACATTTTTGGTCAGTAGTGGAAATTTTTATATTTGGGCCAAAATGAAATTCCGGAACTTGGAGTAGGTTCGTAGTGTCATTTGTGACGTGTGTGCAAAATTTGAGGTCATTCGGACGTAATTTAGGGGGTTTATGTATCATTTGTGAAATTTAGAATTTTAGAAGTTCTTAGTCTTGAATTCAAGGTTAAATTGGTGTTTTGATGTTGTTTTAGGTGTTCTGAAGACTCGACTAAGTTTGTATGTTGATATGTGACTCGTTGGTATTATTGGTTGAGGTCCCGAGGGCCTCGGATGTGTTCGGAGAGTTAGTGGATTGGTTTTAGTATTGTGAACAGCTTAAATGGTTGTTGGTGTAAGCTCTACTGGTGTTTCCGCACCTAGGGAAGAGGAGCCGCAGGTGTGAGGGTCGCAGGAGCAAAAGATAATCACATAAGCAAATTTTTGGAACTTGAGGAAAGAGCGCAGGTACGCAAGCTTGGACGCACCTGTGACTCGCAGGTGCGAGGCCTGGCCGCAGGTGCAAAGTCTGGGCGGTTAAGTGGATTGCGCAGGTGTGGCAATTGGACCGCACATGCAGTCTCGCAGGCGCGAGAATTTGGCCGCAGGTGCAGAAGTCCTGGGCAAAAGGTATATATTGCATACTTCGCGAATTTGTGGGGTATTCTTCATAACTTTATTCAGGCTTGGAACTTTTTGGAGAGTTTTGAAAAGGGAATCAAGGGGGTTTTCATTGAGGTAAGTTACTTGAGCTCAATACTCGTAATTATGGTAATTTTCAGTTGTTTAAGTAGGTAATTAGTAGAAATTAGGGATGAAATTGAGGGGGTTAGGGCTTCGTAATTGGAGAGTTTGATTTGGGTATTTGAGGAACCATTCAATGTCGAATTTTGATGAATTTAGTATGGATAGACTCGGGAGTGAAAAATCTTTCTAGTTTTGTAATTTTTGTCGGATTCCAAGATGTGAGCCAGGGGGCCGGGTTTGGGTAAATATCGAAATTTTGGTCTAAATTGATAGTTTTTCGTATGGAATTGGTTCCTTGGCCTATATTGATTGCATTGTATTGCTTTTGATTAGATTCAGGACGTTTGGAGACCGATTCCAGAGGCAACGGTGTCGTGGAGTAGGGATTTGACCAGTTTGAGGTAAGTAACGATTGTAAATCTAGTCCCGAGGGTATGAAACCCCAGATTTCGTACGTTTTACTATTTTGAGGTGACTCACATTCTAGGTGATGGGCGTGTGGGCGTGCACCGCTGGGGATTGTAACTTGATCCGTCTCGTAGCAACTATAAATTACGTATTTGGTTGAAACTATATGATACTTATGTGTTTTAGAAAAAGTTTCTGTAAATTGGGTTGAGTGTATGTTTGGGCCTTGTGCTAGAGCTGTTTGGACCCTTATGGGCCTTTTTCTTACTATCCTCTCACTATTTTGTTTATTGAAAATCTATACTCAGTCATGTTATACTTACTGATTTCATAACTAAGTCTTTGTTACTCTATTTTATGCATATAAATATTGTTTTAGGTTGAGTACCCTATTTTTACTGAGAGACCGAGTGGCTTGAGAGGTTTATGACCGAGTGAAGCCGAGGGCCTGATTTGTGAGGATATTTATGGGATTAAGCTGCAGGTCGCAACATGTTTTATTGATTCATGATTGAGTAAGGCCGGGGGTCAGATTTGTGAGGATATTTAAGGGGTCGTGTTGCATGCCGCAACATGTTTTACTGATTCATGGTTGAGTGAGGCTGAGGGCCTGATTGATTTATGCCACGACATGGCTTGTTATAGCGCTTGGGCTGAAGTAGCCCCTCTGGAGTCTGCACACCCCCAGTGAGCGCGAGTACCCTGAGTAAGTGATATGAGATATGCCTAAGGGGCTGTATACGAGTGAATGTGAGGTTTGCCCGAGAGGTTGTATATGAGTGATGTTCTGCCCGAGGGACTGCTTATAAGTGATGTTTTGTCTGAGGGGTAGTTTACGATTTTCATCACCTTTACTCTCTTTTCATTGAGCCTCTATTGAAAAATATCTTTAAATAATTTTTTACCGATAATTGGATTTTAAAACGAGATTATTTGTCTCACGTACTTATTTGAAATCATGTTGTAATTTCTGAGATTTCATGATGCAGACTTTATGTATTTTACTGCTCGTCACTACTGTTCGGTCTTTATTTACTGTTAGTACTTACTGAGTTGGCATACTCACAATACTCCTTGCACCTTATGTGCAGATCCAGGGGTTGCTGCACGGGCTAGCGAGTGTTGATTTCATCCGTCACGGATCTGCAGGAGTTAGCCAGGTAGTTGCATGGCGATCGCAGCCCGACTTTTCTCCCTCTTATCTTCCTATAGAGGTTATTAGTTGTTTTTCTGACTGTATTAATCTTAGTATTATCGTACGGTTCTTAGTAGATGCTCATGACTAGTGACACCCCGATGTCGGACTTTTCTTTTCGCATTTTATTATTGAGATTTATCTTATGAAGTTTTATTAATTAAATAGCTTGAAAAAATCTTTAAATTAAAATATCGAGTTATTTTTTTATAAAAAAAAGTCAGTTAGTCTAGTTTTACGATAAGCGCAGTCACAAAATATTGAATTGGATCATGACAGAATGTTGGTTGTCGAGATTAGAAGAAAACAAAAAACGTAAAGGGTTTCATAACTAAGAACAGCTAATTATATCAATTGGTACAGTATTATTTTTAGGACAAAGACAAGTCTCTCAAGGAATAATTAATCCAGCAACAATCATTCCCAGTCATGTTTAGGTTTATTTATTTTTCAACATTATTTAAGTGTTATATAGCATAAATAGCAAAGGCTAATCAGTTTTCAAATTGGTAATCGAAAAAAAGCTAGTGTTTGCAAAATCATTAAAAAATAACTATTGTTTTACTGTAATATAGAAAGTTTCGATATAATATGTAGGATTATGGAGCTCCTACGTATAAACTTCCAGCATATTATGCTGAAACTTTAGCACACAAAAGTTCCAGCATAATATGCACACAGAAAGTTTCTCATAGAACTTAAGCACATCATGAAATTCTAACACATTATGCTGAAAGCTCAAGTGTAAAAAATTCAAACTCGAGCATATTATATTGGAATATTTCCGAAAGTTTGAGGATATTTTTGTTCAAAAATAGCTAAATTTTAATTACTTTTGAAACTGTGACTTCAATTACCGGTTGTAAATCTAGCTATTTTTTATTTTTTCCTCTTATGGCGGAAATTTAAACTTTAAGCTTTTATAGCTCACTCAGTTTAGCGACGGCTCAACTATAACTAATTCACAAATTTCCAAATTTAGAACAAGATTTTCAAAAAATATACTATATAGGAGTACTAAAACTTAGAATTGATTAATCCTAAAAAATTATTTCCTCCGGTTCAAAATAAGTAATTTTTTTGGGTATTTTTATAGAGATTAAGAAATTCACTTTTTAACATTAATTAGTAATGGAATTGAGCATATTAACATTTACTATCTCACATAAACACTCCTAACAAGTATTCTAACATTATTTACTCCAAGGACAATGTAGGAAAAAAATAATTAATTCATTCTTGGAATTTTGAAAAATCACTTATTTTGGACCACAAGAGAAAGGCCAAAAAATTACTCCCTCCGTTTCAATTTATGTGAACCTATTTTCTTTTTAGTCAGTGCCAAAAAGAATGACTCATTTCCTTATTTGGAAATAATTTACCTTTATGCAATAATTTATAGCCACACAAAATAAAGGTGTTCCGTTTTACACCACAATATCAAAAGTTTTCTCTTTTTTCTTAAATTTCGTACTTAATCAAATAAATTTACATAAATTAATACGGAGGGAGTATTTATTTTGGACAGGAGGGAGTACTATGATAAAATAGATAGTGCTAACAAGTAAACTTTGAAATGATCTTTGCTTTAGAAAACGTGTCAAAAAGGGTAACAGCTAGCATTGAGCTTTGTAAAGGTCAGAGCCAGTGCAGCAACAGAAGGAAACCAAAAGGCAAAATATGCATATTATACATAGATGATGTTCCTGTCATTTTTCTTTATATATTCGAATCTTTCTTGGTGACAACAAACATCCAATTTTGTCCGAATATATAAATACAAAAAAATACAGCAAATTAAAGCACTTCTCTCCTTGTACTATAAAAATAGTCCTTCATAATACAAACTTCTCTCTCAAATCATCTCTTTAATTTCTCATCATTCACAAATTCAGTTTCTTTCTCTTTTAACCTGTTCAAAATTCTGCAATGGAATATAGCGAGGTAAAAAAGATTCTATTTTTTTTTGTTTATCTACATGTTACTGGCTGTCTTCTTTTGCATTTTGCTGCTGATTATGTCATAATAATATTTTCTGTGTCTTTAAGCTCATTTATAGAGACTAATGCTTGTTTTTCTTCTTGCATATATTCACAAGATTATACCCTTTTCAAGAAATCAAAAGATTTCCTTCTTTTATTCCTTGTTCAATAATTAAGCTAATAATTAGTTTAATTTCCTTCTTCTTGCTCTTTCTTGCTTTCCTTGTATTTGTCTTCACAAATGACCTTAGGTCTGTTTGGCCAAGATTTTTTTTTAAATAATTAAAAGCTAAAGTGTTTGGCTAAGATCCTAGAAATAAAAAAAATACTTTTGAGTAAAATCTGAAGCAGTTTTTAAGAAGCAAAAAATTACTAGCTTTTTTCGGAAGTACTTTTTCGAAGGGCACTGTGAGAAAAATATACTTAAAATTATGTGTAAAAAGCTTGGTCAATTGCTAATTGCCGCTCGTGGCTATTAATGTGCAGAAAACTGGACCATGGCTATCAGTGCCACAATTTGGAAACTGGGACCAAAAGGGTGTATTCCCAGACTACTCTATGGATTTCTCTAAAATAAGAGAGAATAGGAAACAAAACAAGAAAGATTTGTCAAGATCCAGTTTAGGTAATGAGAAAGAGCTCATTTTTACTACCAAAAAGGATGTAAATACAGCTTCCTCTCCTCACAGTATTGATCAACATTATCATCAAAACCGCTGTCCCACTGTAAGATACTTCACTTTTTTTTTTGTTTATATCCTAGTTTTTTAGAATAGAAACTTTGACTTAACTAATTAAGTTGTTGTCACGAGATTAGTAGGTTAGGGGTTTGAGCCTTGCTGAAATGCAGGGTAAGTTTGCGTACGATAGACCCTTATGGTCCGGCACTTCTTTAGACCCCGCGCATAGCGATTAGCCAAAGCTTAGTGCACCAGATTGTCCTTTTTATAATCATACTTTTTAATGTATTTTTACCATCTCATTTTTTCTTTATATAATGACATAATTCTTGTAGTTTTCAGTTAACATTGCAGGCATGTAATGTGGTACTACAATACATGAATCAAACAACTAAATAGACACTTTTTTTTAAATAAAAAGTACGGGTAAAGATGTAGTGGGATACATGTAGGGGTAATACTTGGTTTTCTGTATTAAAATGTTTGACCTTTCTGGCCAATAGGTGGCATTATATCAGAATAAATGACCTAGTAGTCTTCTATAATTTGTTAGTATTATTTCTTGAGAGATTTACAATTGGTTTATTGATTAAAAACAGAGAATTGATCTGTTAGTCTGAGTTAGAAACTCTTGGTTTCCAATTTCACGAAGGAAGTTTTGGCGTAATTGGTAAAGTACGGGTTCGAGCCGTGAAAATTGCCTCTCGTAACAATGCAAGATAAGACTATGTACAATAGACCTTTGTAGTCCGGTCCTTCCCCGGACCCCTTTGTAGAAGGAGCTTAGTGCACCGGGCTGTCCTTTTTTTGGTCTCCAATTTCATATACTACTCTTCATTAGGGGGGAGCTAGCCTTATATCCGCAGGTTCGGCTGAATTCAGTAGCTTTAGTCCAAACCCTCTATCTGTCTTATGAAATATATAAAATTATACACAAATTATTAATTTAGAACCCATAAGGACTAGAACTGAATCCATAAACTCTAAATTATGGCTCCTCCTTTGCTCTTCTTTGTATTTACCATAGAGAAGGATGCAAGTGTTCATTTGTCTTTCTTCTTATGACAGAGGATGAGAAGGATCTTCAACTATTTCAACTGCTGTAGAGCAAAAGCTTGAAGTTCATGGGATTGATTTGTTCCTAACTTGTTTGTAATGATAAATTATAGCAATGTGATTTCTCCTATATATGTTTTGAGGGACTTTTCCAAGAAATAGGAAGTGTTGTGGATTTTGAGATTGTGGTGATTAACAAAATGTTCTTATGGTAGAGCAACGAAGTAATTAAGGAAAATATTTGTTCTAGTTAGTATGAGTTTTACTGTAAAGGAAAATATTCTCAAATCTTCCAACTTTATTTTAGCTAGATTGTGGTTATTTACTGTTCTCTGAACAATCTTGATAAGTGTTTTCTATAATCCAACAAAGTTTCTTTTGTAATTAAGTTTATAGTCAGAATTCACATTGCAAACTACGAGCAATATGGATTTTTTTTGGATTTCTCGGCCGGTGTTCTCTATTGGAATTAGAGCTTAATTATATCCGGATTTGTATTGCATAAGGTCTTACTCGAAGGAAAACGTTCCCTACCAAAAAATTTTTTGTACTCAAGGTTTGAACCCGAGACTTCTGGTTAAAGGAAGAGCAGTTTTATCCGCTGCAACATTCGAGCAATATGGATTGCATCAACTTTGACACTAATTTTCCACTCCCATTGTGAAACTTTTTGCTTTTGATTCAAACCTTTTAATTTGATATAAAATCTTAAAATTTATGAAAAATTAATTTTACATATTTGGAAACCACTAAAAAGTAATATAAATTATAATAACTAATAATTTAAAAATATTTAAAAGGCATCAACAATATGGTAAAAAATTATTTTGTTGACTATTAGAGTCAGGGACGGACGTAGTAGTAAAAGGTTGGGAATCTTACAGAAATGTTCCAAAAAAATTCAACTTATCAATCTTTAGTCATTAATCATAGATTTATCAAAACTAGCTAAGTATATATATTTAAAATTCAAAGAAATAAGGTTCTTTTTCTCTAAGAATCACACACAAGGATCTCCTTCATATTTTCAAGCATAATTAGCAACATTAGATACAAGACGCAAAGGAAATTTCATGGATGAGGTAACAAATAAAGTGATGAACTATGATATATATATATATATATATATATATATATATATATATATATATATATATATATATATATATATATATATATATATATATATATATCCAAAAATCTAAGCAAAAAAGGATATTTTTTCAATGGGTATGGTAAGATTCATTGAAAACATATATATGAGTCAAAATATAAAATTTGAGGAAGATTGGAGGTGATTTGGACTGATTCGATATCAAAATCCGTAGTTAAAATCGAGTTCAATTTTTTTCTGTGATACATGTATCAAACATATCATGTAACTCACACGCATATATACATGGATATACATGTGATACAAATACGATACATATATGCAGAAGCGTATCCAGAATTTTAATACTATGGGTGCACTATTATCTTTAAGATAGATGTTTGGTTCCATTAAATAAAATTTTATGATGGCGGCAAGTTGACGAGCAAACTATATTAATATTATATTCGCAAAAAAGATCATTCACTTTTCAATTGTCCTCGACGAGTTTTTATTGAAAATAATCAATAATAGCATCATTACTTACAATTTTAAATATCTCACGCTCTATATAACAAATTAAACAATCATTCAAGAAAGTTTTTAAAAGTGGCGCTTAATATTGAGCAGGAGTTTTCCTGCTTTGAATCCACTGAGTGCCTCAGATCCGAGAGAGATGAGTCATAAGTACTTTGCTTTTAGGGATTTAAAAGTGTTTATACTCAAAAGAATGATTAGCAGAAGTGTCACAACTCGGATTTATCCCATCATCGGGCGTCATGATGGCGCCTACTAATGTAGCTAGGCCAGCCAAACAATACAACATTTCTCTATCCACTCTCAACAATATATTATTCTAACAATAATTAAATAAGTGCGGAAGACTTTAGTTTTAACGAAACGATATAAAAATACAAAAGTTTCAAAATATACCTCCACTCAGTATCTGGTGTCACTACTCACGGACTACTACGGAGTACTAAAACATCAGTCTGAAAGAAAATACACAAGAGTCTGTCTCGATACAAATAAACAAACTGAAATATCATAGATAAGACTCCGAGCCCGCGGACGTCAGTTAAGCTACCTAAGAGTCTCTGGACTGAAGGTCGGCTCCCGGTCTAGAACTGTTGCGGCGGTCCGTGAGCTGTCTCCCGATCTGTGCACAAAAAGGCACAGAAGTGTAGCATCAGCACAACCGACCCCATGTGCTGGTAAGTGTCTGGCCTAA
>MU720790.1:14664-87796 GCA_026770625.1 Nicotiana glauca
ATTCTAAATGCAAATGCGACATATTTTTTTTTATTTAACAAATAAACATGCACTTGAGTGTTCATTTTGCCTGTTTTAAAATCAGATATTTAGCCATTACAATAATTTAAGCGACCGTGCTAGAACCACGGGATCCGGGGGTGTCTAACACTTTCCGTCCGGTCAACAGAATTCCTTACTTAGAATTTCTGGTTCGCAAACTTCATTTGAAAAGTCGAATATTTTCCTCGAATTGGGATTCAAGATAAACCGGTGACTTGGGACACCAAAAGCCAAACCTTTCCCAAGTGGCGACTCTGAAATAAATAAATAATCTCATTTCAAATATTATCACTTAAATTGGAAAAACTCCCTTATGCATTACCCTTGGGGTAGGCGCGTAAAAAGGAGGTGTGACAGCTCTGGCGGGTGACACTTTGAAGTGTACTTCTATACCAGGCAAGATAGGCAGGTGACACTTTGCCTCTAGATAGGTCACGCACTTGAGTGTTCACTGTCAAATATTTTCACTCGTTCCAAATATAACGCACTATTTCCTCATAAAATTGGCCATTGGAGCTAACCTCGACCGTATGTACACTAAGATCCTCATCTGGATGCACCAACTGACACCTTCCTAATTGTCTCATCACACGGTATGGATCATAAGGTTGAATGCCTTGAAGAATTATTAGGTGGAAGTAAGGACCAGTGACGGGCATATACACAATTTCTTCAACAGAAAGCCAGCTTAATGTCCACTCTACTTGCCCCCTAGTGATGGAGCGAAGGCGGGATACCCAATCTCCGAACCCCTATGGTAACATGAACCCTGAAATCCTTGTGTTGAACTCTTAAATACAACTTTTCTCAGTGGCCCATAACTCACATACTAAGGTCAATGACACAGGCGCTCGATCATCCACATCTGTAATAGCAAATTGCATCCCTCGAAGAAATCTGCCCCAGCTCTTCAAGTTGTGAGAGCTCAATATATCTCAGTTACTATCATAAGGGCAAGGGTGCTCTTGGCGTTGGTAATCAAGACTTTAATGGCTCCAGCCACCCGCAAATCGATATTTCCATCTTTTCAGGGAAACACCACGAAGCCTAAGAAAGCTACCATGAAAGTGAAATGCCTATGCTTATCCCATTTTGCTCGGTTCCCTTTGCTACAAACCCTACTTTTTGGGTTGTTGAATACTCCTACATGCCCATACCTCTGGTATATAAAACATAGGGTGGAAAAACCATCCTTCAACTTGAAATTTGGGACTCCCTTGCTTATCTTTAGCAAATCCATGAATTTTTGAGAGTTAACGGCCCTTGGAGCGATCAAATACTTATGCCATAGACCTTCAATACTTCAGATATAGCCTGCTATCTCTTCCAAGGTAGGTGTGAGTTCAAAATTTGAGAAATGCAAGATGTTGTGATCTGGGTCCCAAAACGTAACAATGCCTTTATGATGTCTACTCTAGGCCTTATCTTCAGCAAACCGGTGAGACCTCCCAAATGTAGCTTGACCTTATATTGCTCCGATTTACCCAAATCCTCCCACCATATAAGCAACTTCAAAGGGATTTTGTTCATGATTGTTACTGAAAAACCTTGACCCATGCTCATTCTGCACATTTATTAAAGTGATTTTAATTAAAATAAAAATCATGACTTATTTTGACTCAAGAAGAAAAACACCATTTTTTCAAAAAGTTTATTTCAAACTAAAACCCAGTTTTTGCAAATACGGCCTTTCAGCACTTCGGGGAAGAAGATTTTAAAGTTGTGCCTGTGAACTGGCCAAAAAAATAAATAAAATTGACCAAAGGTGGTTGTTCTTGCAAAAACAGCCTTCCAGTGCCCTTTTAGGGACATTCGGCTATTTTGACAAGAATGGCATCACCTTATAAAAATTAAAATTTTGTTCTTTTTGGGATAATTTTAAAAAAGGAAGTTGGACCCGATTAGGGTTGCCTACGTATCCCACGCCTTGTATGAATCAAACTAGTGTAGTTCGGGCAAATAAAACAAAACCAACTATTTTTGAAAACAAAACCTTTTCCTTCACTTTTTTTTTTCATTTTTCTCAAAATTCGGTAGAGTTTCGGTATCATTTGGACATTGGGTTTTTTTCTTTCAAAACAGGTGATTAACTTTCTTAACCCTCACACTACAATTTTCTTTTTCAAACTCTCCCTTTTTATTTAAAATCCGGTCAGCATGCAAATCCAAAGCAGATAAATGCACAAGTAGGATGCACTAGGATGGTCTATTATTTTTGGTACACCTGTCCTAGACGGACCCAACCCCTGTGTTGATTCCCCTAAGTCAAATGCACATGATGCAGCTAAGCGTTCCTACTAAGGATCTGGAATAAGGTTGAGTTATTCTAGGTTTAAAACCTGGGTTTATTTGTTCTAGACCTGGCTTACCCAAGTAGACAACTCGAGCCGATGGGGGCTGTGTGACGGCGACCAAAAGATCATCTGGCTTTGCAACTTGTCCGAACTTCCTTCTATTTGGGATATGACACTAACAGAAAGAAGTCACGACTAGGTGCACTCCTCAAGAGATAGAAGAGATGGGTTTTGTAGAAATTTATATATACAATTCAGATAATATCAAAGCGATAAAAAGCAACATTTAGGCCTAAACATGTAATAAAAATTAGATAATAAATAAAGCCAAATACAACAATTATTCCAAGCTCGAATTCTCAAATCCGGAACTGAAGTTCTGGGTTCTTGTCCCCAGCAGAGTCGCCAGAGCTGTCACACCTCTTTTTTTACCTACACCCCCCTGAAGGAGTATAATAAAGGGAGTTTTTTTAATTAAAGGACAATCGAAATGGGATTTATTTATTTAAATAATTCAGAGTCACCACTTGGGATATTTATGGTGTCCCAAGTCACTGGTTAAAATTCCGAATCTAGGAAAGGGTTGACTCTGTATTACAGTCCACCAACCAGAAATCCGGGTAAGGAATTCTATTAATCCGGGAGAAGGTGTTAGACACTCCCGAGTTCCGTGGTTCTAGCACGGTTGCTCAACTATTATAACTGGAATAATTATCTGATTTAAAATATTTTAAAATCTATGTGTAATTTTAACTCTTTAACTGCTTTTATTTAATTAATTAAAGGAAGATTGCAATGTCATTTAAAATATATTTCGAACCGCATCACATAAATGCACCCGTAGACCATAACATATTTTATTTAACGTTGAGATTCAGATTTGGGTCACATAAATGTGCACTGAGTTTAGGAAGGTAATATTATTAAATAACGCGCCTAAAAGCAACTACACGTGGTTAAATTTGCGAGGGCCATGAAAATTTGCTAAATGGCTCACCTCGAATTCTAAGGTTTAGTTAAAAATTACTTAAAACGAGGGCCACGCAATTATCATTTTTGTTCGGCGTGGCGCACCTCGATTATAGATTAAGAGGATTAATTCTGCTATATTTGGAGGGCCATAGCCATCTATGTTATTGGAATGACTCGCCTCAGATACTTAAAGGAGCTTGATTAATGAAATGAAAACATGATAGTTCACAAAGGATTTTATTGAAGGTCAAACTAAAGGAAAGTGAGTCCAACTATTGTTTCAATCCGGGGTCTAAGGGAGCCCAATATCAAGTCACAAACGTGAGGCCCAAACATATTAAAGGATTAAAGTCCCTCCAATTTTAATACAAATCCAAATACTGTATTTCTAAATCCAACTATTAACCCAACTTTTAAAATTATTATACGCAGCCCATTTATTACCCACAAAAATGCAAATTCACTGTAAGTATACTCTTATCTTTTGAATACATTAACAATCAGCGCTGACTACATTAACAACCCAAAGTCTAGTAATGTGCCAAGTTTCAATGCAAGTGCGCTTATGGCCCAAGATTCACAAGAATGGCCTAAACCAAACGCTTGGGCGTCTATACGCCCACAAAGAGGACAATGGGCTCATTTGAAGCCTAAATGAACGAGTGCTACGATAGAGCACTGCACCCTTAGAACTATTAGGCCACACGCTATAGCCCAATTTTGTGACCCAACACACACAAACAATTACAACAACAAATGTTATTAAAATATTCCAGGAAAAAATTAAAACTAAAATTAATTATCCCTAAGAATGATCAAAATACGTTCTAATGTCAAACCATTTTAATAGTGAAGATATGATCTTATTCATTGACTATCACCTTGTTACTCAAAATTCAACATTGTTCCCAATCTGTTAAACACAACAGCTTTCCATAATTTAAGTAATGTCCAGAACACCTGCTAACATAGATTCCAATTGAAAATTCAACACTCTAACCTATACTTGCTATTTCAGTAGTCATGAATTAGTAGGAAACATCAAGGCACATACTAGCTTCAAGTTGACAGCAATAGATACAAGCATTCATGAATTAATTGAACCCTCTAACACCATTGTTTCAACAATCCACACTAAAAAACATGCTATACTAGATGTCAGCACCATTCAGTCATTAATATCCTCCCCAAAATTTAAACACCCTATAACATACTTCAGCTAAATAAAAGGAAAAATAAATAAACAAAATGTTTCAGTACAGTTCCTTATTACTTAAGCTATGCAATGAGAGTTGAGATCTAAGTAAGGTCATATTCCAATACAGAATTCAGCAGGTTGAAGATCATTTTAACTGACATAGCTAATCCAAATCTCAACTAAGAATAAGTCATTTGGAAGGGCAAAATACAGGAAAACAAAAGGAATATAACTACAACTAATAGTATAACATTCAAACACCTAGAACTCCCGCTTTCATTTTTCAATCTCCAATCAAATATCACATTATGTGAGTTTCAGGAATGTGTGCCTGGAACAACCAAAATAAGTACAAAACTCAGCAATTGAAGGAGAGGTTCAGCAGAAATTGACCAGCAAAATAACCAATAAAATCAGCTTCACGCAAGCAGTGATGTACAACAATCAAGTTCAATAAGCCCAGCAGATTTCAAGATGATTTTGCAGACCAACTTCAAACGATTTTATGCTCAAATGTGACAAAATTATTTCAGGAATTTGAGAAGGAATCAGAATTGCTAAAGATCTAAGGAAACAGTAAAATTGTATTTCTGTGTATGGATTAAAGTGTTCAAGGCCTCCTTAAAATGAAAGACAAAGGGTCCTTATTTAGGCACATCTAAGGCAGGCTTGGCCTGACTAAAAAATCCCCTTTTTATCCCTCTTTTTTAATTATTTTACCCCTTATACCCCTCTAAAATATCTAAAAATCCCTGCTCCCTAACAAGCTAGTACTCCTTTTATCCTCTAGAGGCTTCTTCCTAACAGAAATGACTCTTTCACAACCTAAAATCCCTGAATTAACCTTTGCCCAACTAATTATTACTACCTCAGCCCTTTCCTTTGACACCCTCTTAAGTTTCTAGACCTACAATTGACTCCCCTATAGATTCATTGACGCGTGACAAATAGGACTACTCAAATGCAAGACCTTCAATCAGATCAAAAGGTGAAATTCTTAAAAGAAAATACAGAACATTTGACAATTAAAAACAAACTAAGCATGAACCAAACACAACAAACATTCACAGGATTACTGAGACAACACTTCAATAGGAACTCAATTATAAAACTTATCGCAGTTAAACTGAGCAATGATTTAAACTAATTTAAACCTAAATTAACTGAAATGAAACATCCAAGTTTATTAACAACAAAACAAATGGATCAAGACTTGTATAGTTCAATTAATAGAAGAACGGGAAGAAGACCTAGTTCGAACCCAGGACACCCACATGAATTTCAACCCAAGAGAAAGGGGGTGAGGAGGAAGATGAATAAATTGGAAGAAAATAAAAAGTGATGAAGAAGAAGTTACCTAGTTGAACAGAATCAATCCCAGGACTCGAACCTTTGACTTTATTCCAAATAACATCACCAATTTGTTCTTGACAAGAACAAATAGACAACGTTATTAGGGGATGAAACCAACTAAAACCCGAGAAACAAAAATAGTGACCCTCATGCACCAATTTAGGACTTGGACTTCTAGAATTCAAAAACCCTAGATTTAAAATTCGAATGGTTTTGGGGGTATTTGAGAGAAACTTAGTGTGGATTTAGGATAAGAGGAATGAAATGGTTATACGGTGTGATTTTAGGGCGGTTTGGTGGTGGCACTGCTACCGGAGAAACTGTGGTGGCGCTAGGGTTCATGTCTTCAAATCAAAATTCGAGGAGTTTTGGTGAGATTTGAGTAAAACAAGGTGAAGATCTGAACAGAGGAGGCGGAGGAGGAGTGGGGGTGTTATTTTCGCGCTGATTGAACGTCGGTCGCTGCCGTAGGCAATTTCCGGCAGGCGGCAGGTGATGTCTTAGGGCAGGGTTGTGAGAGATAGAGGGGTTCTGAGAGGGGGTGGGGCATTCGGACAGTAATATATCATGTGCTCTCCACTTGAGAGCCGTTAGATCAAGGCAACCTCGACGGCCAGGATCTGATAAAGATTAAACGAGGTCGTTTGACCTGAGTGGGGAAATTGGGTCAGGTGGACTGGGCTGCATTTAGGGTAATTTGGGCGAAATTATGGGTAAATAACTTGGGCCTAAGGGAGGAGATATGGGTTTGGGTAATTCAACACAGCAGCCGAGTCTGCTTTTGTTGTCTTTGTTTTTTCTATTTTCAATTCCTTTTTTTTCTAATTTTATTTTTCTGATTTTGTTAAATACAAAATAAAATCCGATTTAACTCTAAAACAAAAATTAATAACTAAAAGCATTCTCCAAAATTAACTGAGTCCTAAATTAAAGAAAACTACAAAATTCAAAAATTAAAAAGCCAAAAATGCAAAATAAACTATTTTTGTTGTTTTCCTTTTTATTTTGCTACAATTGATTGATTAATTAGACTAAAAATATAAAATAGGACCCTAAATGAAAATGCACATATTTTTTGTACTTTTCATTAATTAAACAAAAATAAAAATGCACAAAAAAATGCAAACAATTAAAAAAATAATGCCATAAAATTCACAAAATTACAAATAATGAAAAAAAATTATTTTGTTTTCAAATTATGGGAGTAATTCATATAGGACAAAAATCACATGTTCACAATACCTAAAGTGAAGCCACACAAGTCCTCAAATCGAACAACGCGCTAGAGCTCAAAATGACCAGTCGAGTCCCTACATAAAGTTTTGATCTTTAATTAAAACTAAAAAGTCAAATATGGGCCCACACCTTGAAACTCGGCAAAATTCACAAAATTCGAACACCTACTCCCATAAAAGTCTAACCATACCAAAATTATAAAATTTCACTATCAAATCGTCCTTCAAATCCTTATTTTATATTTTTGAAAGATTTTACAAAATATCCCATTTTTTCTCGTTCAATTCTTTAATGTAATGATAACAATAATTATGGAATCATGTAATATATTCAATTCCATATAAAGAACACTTACCCCAATCAACCACGAGAAGAACTCTTCAAAAATCTCCCAAAATCCTAAGTCTATAACTCAAAATATGATTAAAAACGGTCAAACCCTCGAATATATGCTTCTGCCCTTTCGCATCTGCAAAACTTTACCTGCTTCTGCAACGTCGCTTTTGCAACCAAGAACTCGCTTTTGTGAAAACTACTGAAGCCCGACCATCGCACCTGCAGAAAAAATTCTCCGCTTCTACGGCATCGCAGGCACGACAAACCTTCTGCTTCTGCGAGACTCGCTCACTTTTGCGCCTCACAGCCCGCTCCTGCGCTTCCGCATCCATTCTCCGTCTCCTTGGACTTACCTGGCTTGCCAGAAATGCAGTTTTGCGTCAACATCTCCGCACCTGCAACCATCACATATGTGCCCAGTGATCCGCAAGTGCGACCACACCAATTCTGCTCAAACCATCCTTACCCAATATGATCCAATTGATCTGAAACTCGTTCAAAGGACTTACCTGGCTTGCCCAAAATGCACTTTTACGCCAACATCTCCGCACCTGTAGCCATCACACCTGTGCCCAGTGGTCCGCAGGTGCAACCACACCAGAACTCTGCCCAAACCAGCCTTACCGAATATGATCCAATTGATCTGATACTCGTTCAAAACACGTTTAGGGCCCCAAGGCCCTGTCCGAACGTACGAACTAGTTCGATAACATAGCACGGACCTACTTGAGGCCTCAAATCACATAAAAAATTATTAAAAATATGAATCGCGCCTCAAATCGAACTTAATGAACTTATGAACTTTCAACTTCCACAACTCGCGTTGAAATATATCAAATCATCCCGGAATAACCTCAAATTTTGAGGCCAAGTCCCAAATGACATAAGGATCTAATCTTACTATAAGAATTAAATTATGAGCCCATATCAATAAAATCAACTCACGATCAAACCTGTCAATCTTTCAAACCTTCAACTTTCCAATGTCCGCCAAAATGCATCAAATTAACCTATGGATCTCGAAATCAAAATCCAAAGACATGCTTAAGTCCATAAAAGTCAAACTCCGCTCAAATCTTACTGCTTAAGCTTCTAAAGCAAGAATCCTTCTTCCAAATCAATCTCGAATCCTCCGAAATTCGAACTCGACCACTCACGCAAGTCATAACACGTAATACGAAGTTGCTAGCGACCTTAAGCCACTAAATGGGACGCTAATTCTCAAAACGACCGGTCAGGTCGTTATATATCTAAAATAATTAAATAATATGAACCACAAAAAAAATATTAAAAAGTCAATAAAAATGGATTAGAGGAAGTACTATTTTTCAACATTAAATGCTAAGTAATGCCAATAGCAAGAGAAAGGAACATAGAACCCGTCACACTGGATGCATTAATTGCAACAATTTCTCTCAAATAGTCTACTTGATTATTTAGATTAACTCACTAGTGATTCTTTTTTTAAAATTTTTTTCTTGCATCACACAAGAGGTAACTTTTGTGTACGATCATCCTTCCCAAATCTCACTTGTGAGATCACACCTATGTAAATACCTAATTTTTGCTCCTTCTTTTTCTTTGGTGTTATATTTTATTTTAAGGTTTATTATATATGTATTTGTAGGCATTAAATTTGTATTATAGATAATAATTTATTAAAGGGGTTAAGGGGATTGACCTTCTGTTTTTATAGCTGAAATTGGGCAAAAATTGGCCAACATCAGTGGCCCAAGAGTACCTGCACCCCCAGCTTTCAGGCCCTAACTGAGTGCATCAAAACGATGTCGTTTTCGTTAAGTGGCTGAGATTGAGATCTCAGCCACACATCTTGAATTGATCCAACAGTCCTAATTTAATCTTCACTTAGGCTATTTGAAGCCTAAAGATCCCAAAATTTGCCCCCAGTTTTTCCTTATTTCCATTCTTCTTCCTCTCTTTTCACTCTCCCTCCTCTCCTTTAAGGCATCGCCGCTCGCCGCCATAAATCGCCCATCGGCGACCGCCATGCTCCAACCACCCCCAAATTATGCCAATCTTCTCCATTCATTTCAGTAACACAGGGTACCAGCCCCTGGTTACACTCCTTTCTAGTGATACAAGGTACCAACCCCTTGTTACATTTTCTTCCTAGTAATAAAGGGCGCCAACCCCTGATTACATTTCTAGTTATATAGGATGCCAACCCCTGATTACATTCACTTTCAGTAATACAATGTACCATCCTCTAATTTCATTTACTTTGGTAACATAAGGTACTACCCATCGTGGTTGCATATCCTCACATGGCTATTTTATACTATTGCATTTGTCTTCATATCAACAAATTAGATAGTTTATAGCTTTCTCTAATAACTCACAAATTTTCCGGGTGCCAAATTGGGGCAAAAAATTTTCTTTGTTTTGTTCATTTTTTGATGGCTTTACAGGCCCCAGTCGTAGAGAATAGATCGCAATGACTTAAAGCTTGCATTTCCAATTCCCATCATAAGAAAGAATTCATTCGATCACAAGATACTTGGAGTCAGCTTTGATAATTTGTCAGCAAGTCGGTGTCTCGAGATTCATCTTCTCAATTTTGGATCAGGAAATCAAGCAATTGAGATTGAGTCATAATCTTTTCTTCAAATAACATCAAGATCCAATCTAAGGTCAAACCAAGAGAGCAAGTCAAGATCAATATTTGACTCTATAAAGACACATAGATAGGAATTTTGTAATCTTAGTTTGCAGACATATGTAGTTCTCTTCTCTCTTCCCTTTGATGTAAGCAGCAAGTAACAGTAATAGCAACAACAACAACAACAACAATTTTAAAAACAATGTCTAGTAGTCCCAGGTGCCAAATTTTCTCTGAACTGTACCTTTATAGCCAAGGATATGTAGCCAAAGTCGGAAGAAATGTTCAATCACCTTTTTAACAGAAAAATGCTTTCTTTAGAGTCATATGTGAGCAAATATTAGTCATGACATTCACTATTTTTGAACAAAAACTCTTCACATTCTCGAGCAAAGAGGGGCAACTATAAATACCTAATTTTTGCTCCTTCTTTTTCTTATGTATTATATTTTATTTTAAGGTTTATTACGTATGTATTTGTAGGCATTAGATTTGTATTATAGCTAATAATTTAATAAAGGGGTTAAGGGGATTGGCCTTGTGTTGTTACAGACAAAATTGGCCAGCATCAATGGGCCAAGAGAACCTAACCTGCCCAGCTTTCAGCCACACATCGTGACTTGATCCAACATTCCTAATTTAATCTTCACTTATGCTATTTAAAGCATAAAGAGCTCAAAATTTGCTCCCATTTTCCCCTTATTTCCTTTCTTCTTCATCTCTTTTAAGTCTCCCTCCTCTCCTTCAAGACCTCATCAGCCGCCGCCCTAGCCATCCTCCAAACACCTCTAAATTACACCAAACTTCTCCTCTCTTCACCCTCTTTCTAGATCCATATCCCAAATCCCCCAAATCTCCACCAAAAATTAACAAAATCAACCGCTAGTTGCGTCGCCACCACTGCCGCAGCTGCCCGTAGTCCAAACTACCCCAAAGTTTCACCATTTCTTCCTCTCAACCTTCTCTCCATGAATCCAAGCCCCATTTTCTTCAAACCCCTCCCAATATCCACACCGCTGCTGGCTGTCGCTACCACCATCGACCCGCTGCCACTGCCACACCACTTAACCTCTACTTCTGGCCATTTTCAACTCAAAGACCATTGTTTCCTTTTGGAGAGACGCTTAAACTCATTTGTATTAGCATCTTCCCAAACAAAACTCATGTTTAGAGGTTGATTAGTCGCTAATTGATGTCCCCAGCACCTTCTTATTTTCCCGAGTCGCCTCAAGTATCGTCGTGTGGTAAAACCCTAAATCCCTTTCTTTTTATTTTTCTTTATTTCCATTTATGTTTTTATTCAGGTTTAGGTTTTGTGTGATTTCTTCACTCGGTTTGGTCATTGTTGATTCATTTGGCTGCATTAATGTATTTTGAAATAGTCATATAGTCTAATCGTTGATCATTTGTTGCTATTAATTGTTATCTGATAGTGCAGCGATGCTATGTTAAATCTGTTTTGTGCAATACGCTATAGCTTCAACCGCCCTACGTTAATTTGCATAAGTTGAAGTGGTTTTAATCTAGTTCATCTGAATACTCAATTTTGTTGTAACCCAAATATGTTTACCTTAAAATTTTAATCAATTCTAGTTACTTGTTTCTTGATTTGTTTTGAATTATCATAGGTTAATACTAATATTGTAAACAATCTCTAGTTTAGATAATTTTATCATAAAATAGGGTACTAGTAGCCTACTTTTTACTAGTAGGACGACTGAAATGATATTTTTTTTTCCTTGCTTCTGCTATAGCAGATTTTCAGGTTGTCCTTTCACCGTTTAGAAAGCCTTTGAATAGTTTAGCATACATAGTCAGCCTTTTGCGGACAGACTTTTGCTAAGTCAAAATCGTCCCAAAAAGTGACTTTCTTTGCCAATTTAAGGGGCTGCTTTTTTCTCACTTCACACACGCACACACACTGTCATACATTTATTGGACAAGTTTTACACTCTAAAAATATAACTGTAAGAGTAAATAATTGGCAACTAAAGCACCCTTTAGTAAGCTGAAATGGCGAGCTCTGTGAGTAAATTTTAGACTGAAAACTTTTTGAAAGATATAAGTCTTCTTTAGAATTGGTTCTGGATTTCTTATTTAAGGTTTTCGGGTTGTTTAAACACAAAACTGCTATTGTTTTCTGTTGTGTTTGCTGTTGGATTTTTCCAGCTGAGCTGTATTTCTTCACTGCTGTATTTTCTGCATTTCAGGTATTTTCTTAGACCTGGAAATGCAAATTCTTATATTCAATGGATGAGGATATGGCGTTTTTCAACTATATGGATGCGCTTGATGCGCTTTACAGAAATAAATGAATGTTTAGCATGTTATTCATATAGTCATGTTTCAGCGTGTATATCTGCAATATTTGGTCGATCTTCCATTTTTCTTTATATATGTAGCTCAAATAATATTATGTTAAGTGTATCTAGTTAAGGAAAAGAAATAATTTTTAGAATTATTATGTAGAGTTTAGGTTCCTTTTGCCTTGATTTTATGTATTTGTGGTGTTTGTCCTTTTTAACTTTTCTCTTAGTGCTAAAAATAACTAATAATAATGCTTTTATTCTTAGTTATGTTGAAATGAAGTTGGGGAATAGTATGTGATGAGTGAGTGGGAGCGAGGAGGAAACTAGTGAAAGAATTTCTTATATGTGTCATTGCTATTTTGAACTTCTGTTTGGTTGAGCTTGATGAATATATTTTTTCCCAGTTATATGTCTAGAAGACCATGTTCATTAATGCATTATATTGGGTCATCACTTATTTTAAAAGTAAATTGTGCATTTCGAGACCTTAAAAACTTCTTTCTCTCTCACCCCAATTTGCATGCACAATCCGGGCGTGTAGCCGGAAAGCCAACATGTGAAAATATATGAATATTATGAATTTTTTACTTTAAAATGAATTAAGTTGACATTGGACCCGTGATTTGATGGTCCCAGAGTGTCCTTATGGAAATATGGAAATTGGGCGTATGCCCGGAATCGAATTCCGAGGTCCCAGGCCCGAGAAATGAATTTAAAAAAAAAAATTATTTTCTGAAATTACTTATGAGTTTTGGAAATGAAATATGATTAAAACTTGATGGTATCAGGCCCGTATTTTGGTTCCAGCGCCCGGTGCAGGGCTTATATTTGATTTAACATGAGTTAGTGAAATTTGGTAAAAAAACGGATTTGAAACGACGTGAATCAGATCGTATTTGAGAAAAAATGGAAATTTGAAGTTCTTGAGAAATTTCATGATTTTGATGTTAAATTCATAGTTGTTGATATTTTTAGGTTGGTGTGCATGGCTCCTGAGGACTCGAGTGAGTTTTGGATAGGCCACGGGGTGGATTTTTGGACTTAATTGTAGGCTTCAGCTATTTCAGTGCAGGCCTGCAGGCTTTACATTTGCGAAGCCTGGCTTGCAAATGCGAAGTAGCAACTGCGAGGGCTATGTCTTAATTGCAAAAGTAGCCCAGGCTAGCCTATCTCGCAATTGCGAGGATTTTAGTCGCAAATGTGATCCCCCAGCTTGTCGCCAGTCGTCGCAAATGTGACATGTTGATCGCAATTTCCAGCTCGCAAATGCGAGCCCATTATTTGCAAATGCAAGTCTAGCAGGAGCAATAGTTTGCAATTGCAAACCCTAGTTGCAATTCCCATATCTGCAACCTGCAATTTTATAACTTAGCCGAAATTCTCCCATTTTTCCAACTCTTTCAAAACCAAAACACTCTTGGATGATCTTTTAAAGACAACTCTTCTTCCAAATCGATTGTAAGTCAATTTTAATGGGTTTTGTTTAATCCTTAACATCTTTTAACATTATTTGAACTCAAAGTCAATAATTTTCATGGGAGAAATTGGGTGTTTTGGATAGAACCTAGGTTTTCAAAAATTAGGGATTCGGACCTCGATTTGAGGTCCGACTTTAAAACAAATTATATATTTGGGTTGGTAGGGTAATGAGTAATCGGATTTTTATTCGAACCTCGGGTTTTGACCATGTGGGCCCGGGGTAATTTTTGACTTTTTGGGTAAACTTTGGAAAACGTATTATCACACATTTGAATTGATTCAATTAGCATTTATTGATGTAATTAAGTAACTTGTGGCTAGATACGAGCGAATTAGTGGTGGAATAAAGAGGTAAAGCAATAATTGAGACTCAAATTGTGTTCGTGGCATCAAGGTAAGTATTTGGTCTAACCTTAGCTTGAGGGATTAGAAGTTGAGTCCTATTTGCTTTGTGGTATTTGTTGAGTACGACGTATAAGCATGGTGACGCGTATCTATACGTTGGTGTCAAGCATGCCCGTGAGTCTTATATTATGATAATTATGACTTCGTTGTATAATTCATGCCTTGGTGATGATTTCTATTGTGCAGCAAAGTTTGTGGAAGTAATTGTGACATTTGAACGTTGAGGAGCGTTGGCTTAAGTTGCATAATGGAATGTGAAAGTATAAGTAGTGATTGAACCTTTAGAGGGTTGGCTCAAGTTGTGCAACAATTTGTGAAGTAAAAGTGTAAAAGAGAAGAGAATCTTATTGTTTCCTCCCATGCCGGAATATTATTGCTTTTAATGTTATCTCCATTGCCGGGATATTGATGGTTTGATGTTGTTCCCTTCCCGGGACATGATTGTGAACAATTGTTCCCTTGCCGGAATTTTTATTGTAATTTCATTTATTTTCTTACCCTATTGTTTGTGATTATTATTTGGGTGAGGAAGAGCGTTAAAGCACGAAGGGTGATACCGTGCATTGTTTTGGTGAGAGAGTGATAAAGCACGAAGGGTGATACCGTGTATGATTTTGTGAGGAAGAGTGTAAAGCATGAAGGGTAATGTTGTGTATTGTTTAGGTGAGAGAGTGTTAAAGCACGAAGGGTGATGCCATGCATTATTTTGGCGAGAGAGTGTTAAAGCACGAAGGGTGATGCCATGCACATGTCTTTGATTTCATGACTTTTTATTGATAACTGAGTTACAATTCTCTTCATTTAATTGTTGGTTCCTTGTTGATACTTGTTGTACCCCGCAGCATGATTTCCCCTTTCTATTTTCAATTGAACTGTGGTGTTCCTCATATTTATTTTTTGTTCTTCTGGTATTATTCGATGTTTACCCGCAACATATTTTCCCCGCCCATACTTGACTATATAGTACTATTCTTTTTTTCCGATGTATATAGATAAACTGCACAGGTTTATTTAGTGAGTCTGGTCCTAGCCTCGTCGCTACTTCGCCGAGGTTGGGCTAGGTATTTACAAACACATGGGGTCAGTTGTGCTAATACTACACTCTGTACTCTTTTGTGCAGACCTTAGTGTTGTAGACTTCAAACCGCAGTGAGATTTTGTGCTTGTTCATCAGGCGATCCGAGGTAATCTTGCAGGCGTCCGTAGGCCTCGGCATCTCCTTCCATCTACTATTCCTGTTTCTTTCATGTGTTTTTTTAGAAATAGTGTTGTATTTATTTCTTTTAGACCTTTAATTGTAGTACTCTTAGACTGTCTGTGAAGATGTGACTTCAGTTCTAGGTAGTCTTGTTTACACAATTATATTTGTTATACTTAGTAGTTTTATTATTTTTTCTTCCGCTTGATATAAATTTCGCGGTCATTAAGTTATTGCTCATAATTTATTGTAAAGGATTAAAATGGAGCAAAGATAAATTGTTCAAAACATTCAGCTTGCCTAGCTTACATTAGTAGGCGCCATCATGACTCCCGAGGGCAAAAAATTCAGGTCGTGACATTTAGACATGTCCTAGTTGGGCTTATATTAATTTTAAGAATATTTTAGGCCACCATCACCTTTGGTTTAAATTTTCTGACCATCTTTGTCATAACCCCAAACCTGGTCGTGATGGCGCCCAACACACTACTAGGCAAGGCCGACTAATTTAACAACCTTAACCATTTTTATACAGTTCCTGATTTAATTAACACAAATAATTTACTAAGTCACAACACTGAAATCTAAAATAAAGTTAAAACATGTGGAATCCCAAATAACAATACTACTACACAGACCGAAGAATCCGGTGTCACAAGTCTGAGCCTCTAATACATAAGTATCGACCTACTACATATCGCTCTAAAGAAATGCGGAAATGAAACAATAAGATAGAAGGGAAGATCGAAACTGCGGACGCCATGCAACTACCTCAATACTCCCGGATATGAGCTGCTCGGCAGAGAAGTCCTCACTCAGCCTTAGATACACTTGGATCTGCACACAAGGTGCAGGGAGTAACGTGAGTACTCCGACCCAGTGAGTTATAAACATAAATAAAGGCTGAGAATAAGAAATCCTGAATAGGCACAAAGTAATCTATAAATGCAGCAATTTAAACCAAGTAGTATAAAGTCAGTAAATCAATGAAAAAAATTATGGAAATATTGCAACGGATATGTAAATAAATTACAGTCAAATATGAGATGCAACACATAGTATGGTACTCTCTAGTACCTGCAGCGGCGTGCAGCCTGCTCCATTTATTTATTATCGACAGTGCTCACTAGGGGTGTGCAGACTCCGAGAGGGGCCCCTTACAGCCCAAGCGCAATATAAAGCTATCTCGTGGCATCAACTAGCCCTCGACCTCATATCAATATCAATATAATACCGCTGCGGCTTGCAGCCCGATCCCATACTCAGTCAAGAATTACATAAGCCCCTCGGGCACAATAATATAGAAATATACAGCCCAAACTTTATTAGAAATATAAATTAAGTTCCAAATTTTAGAAAAGGTGGCTGAATTTGCAAAACAATATTAAATACAAGGACTGAGTTCTATAATAAGTAAAAAATGGTAAGAAACCAGTAATAACAATCCCTAAACGATAAAATCAGTTGGCACAATGCCCAAATATGGAAACCAACTCAAATTATAAATATAACAAGTGAAATTCAGTCAAATACGCAGTAAATTTATCTATCGGGACGGACCAAGTCAATATCCCCAACGGTACTGTACCCCACGCTCACTATCCTGCGTGAAAGTCACCTGCGTGAAAGTCACCTCAATATAGCACTACGATATGCAAATCTGGGGTTTAAACCCTCAGAACATCATTTACATCTATTACTCACCTCAAGCTGGCCAAAACTCTAGCTCGCTATGCCCTTGCCTCTCAAATGGGCCTCCTCGTGCGTCAAATCTGACCAAAACCACAATGCAAAAGGAACAATACTCAATCGAAAACAATCAAAAAATATTAAAAATCCCGAAATTGACAAAAACCCGAGCCCCAAACCCACTTCTCAAAACTCAGAAATTCATACACTAATGGGTTCCTTATCTCGTGAGTCTATACATATAAAGAATACCAAAATCGGGGTCCCAATGACCCTTCAAAAATCTCACTTTTTACTCTCTTAAATTAAAGCCCTAAATCACCATTTTTAGTCCATGATTTCTTTGATTTTCAGCCTTAATTCATGTAATAATACCATAGGATTGCGTTTTTGGTCCAACACTCCTGACCTCAACGAAGTCCCTTGATTTCCCTATTCAAAATTGCCAAAAAGTCCCTAGGTCGAAGGCAAAAATGGTGAAATAACCCAAGGTTGCGAAATGAAATATTAAATAGGTCTGCCCAGACCTTTCCGCTTCTGCGATTAATTAACCGCTTTTGCGATACCGCTTCTGTGGCAAAAGTTTCACTCCTGCAAAAATAACTAAAGGGACCAACCACTTCTGCGGTATATTTCCGCATCAGCAGCTTCCGCTTCTACGGGCCCAACTCCGCTTCTGCAAAAATTCTATAAGGCCTAAACTCCGCTTCTGCGATTAAAATCCCGCATCTGTGGCTACGCAGATGCGGCCACTCATCCGCTTCTGCGAAAATAGGCGCCCGGGCCAAGTCTCGCCTCTATGGTCTCTCATGCGCACATGCGACATCGCTTCTGCAGTCCAAATTCCGCAGAAGCAGAAATACCAGAAGCAGCAACATTTTTCCTATTTCAAAAGTCCAAAACTTCCCGTTAACCATCCGAAATCACCCCGAGGCCCGCGAGACCTCAACCCAAAGCACAAATACCCCCTATAACTTCATGCAAACTTGTTCTAATCAATAAAACACCTCAAACAATATCAAAACCATCAAATTACCTCGAATTCAAGCCTAAGTTCTTCTAAAACTTCCGAAACACGCATTCGATCAAAAACCCTACCAAATCACCTCTGAATAACCTGAAATTTTACACACACATCCCAAATCACCTAACAAAGCTACAACAACTCTCGGAATTCCATTCTGGCCCTCGGATCAAAATCTAACCTATCAACCGGAATTCGCCAAAATACTAACTTCGCCAATTCAATCCTGATTCTACAGCGTACCTCCAAAACCACTTCCGATCACACTCGTAAGTGACGAATCATCCCCCGAAGCTAACCGAATCATCAAAATTTACATTTGAGCCCTCTAACTCATAGGTCAACATCCAGTTGATTTTGTTTTCCTAACTAAGCTTTCTTAAATAGACTAAGTGTCTCATTTTCTTCAAATAATCCATTCAAACCAAATCAATCACACACGACACTGATAATGAAGCATAAAGAAGCAGAAAATGGGGGAAGCGGGGCGGTAACTCATGAGACGACAGGTCAAGTCGTCACATCCTCCTCAACTAAAACAAACGCTTGTCCTCGAGCGAGTCAAGAAACATACCTAAAGCCTCAAACAGGTAGGGATATCTATTTCGCATCTCCCGCTCGGTCTCCCAGGTAGACTCTTCCACGGGCCGACCTCTCCACTGCACCTTCACCGAAGCAACATTCTTTGACCTTAACTTTCGAATCTGACGATCCAAAATGTTTGCTGGCTCTATATCATATGTCAAATCACCCTCCAACTGAACCATACTGAAATCCAGAACATGGGACGGGTCTCCAATAAACTTTCGGAGCATAGAAACATGGAAAACTGGATGCACGCTCAACAAGTTGGGTGGCAATGCAAGCTTATAAGCCACCTCCCCAATCCTTTTAAGTACCTCAAAAGGCCCAATAAATCGTGGACTCAACTTTCCTTTCTTTCCGAATATCATAACACCCTTCGTGGGCGAAACCTTCAATAGGACCTTCTCACCAACCATGTAGGATACATCTCGAACTATCCAATCTGTATAGCTCTTCTGCCTCGACTACGCCGTATGAAGTTTCTCCTGAATTACCTTTACTTTATCCAAAGCATCTTGAGCCAAATTTCTCCCCAATAGTCTAGACTCGCTAGGCACGAACCAACCAACTGGAGATCTACACCGTCTCCTATACAAAGCCTCATACAATGCCATCTGAATGCTGGAATGATAGCTATTATTATAGGCAAACTTTGCAAGAGTTAGAAACAGATCCTATGACCCTCCGAAATCAATAACACAGGCGCGTAACATATCCTCTAATATTTGAATGGTGCACTCGGACTGCCCGTCCGTCTGAGGGTGAAAGTTATGCTTAACTGCACCTGAGTACCAAACTCTCATTGAACCATCTGCCAAAACTGAGAAGTAAACTGTGTGCCCTGATCTGATATGATGGAAAGTGGAACACCATGCAACCGAACAATCTCCCCAATATACAACTCTGCCAGCCACTCTGAAAAATAAGAAGTACAAATAGGAATAAAGTGTGCGGACTTGGTTAGCCTATCTACAATCACCCAAATAGCATCAAATTTCTTCAAAGTCCGTGAGAGTCTTGTAACGAAGTCCATAGTGATGCTCTCCCACTTCCACTCAAGAATAACCATCTGCTGATGTAAGCCACCCGGTCTCTGATGCTCATATTTCACCTGCTGATAATTGAGACACCGAGCTACAAACTCCACAATATCTTTCTTCATAATACACCACCAATAGTGTTGTATAAGGATATATCTTCGCGGCAACCGGATGGAAAGAATATCGCAAGTTGTGGGCCTCCTCCAATATCATCTCCTGAAGCCCATCCACATGGGCACGCAAATCCGGCCCTGCATTCTCAACACACCATCATCACCAATGGTTACATCTCTGGCATCATCATGCTGAACTCTGTCCTTAAGGACAAGCAAATGCGGATCATCATACTAGCACTCTCTGATGTGGTCATATAAAGAAGACCGAGAAACCACACAAGTCAACACTCGACTGGGCTTCGAAATATCTAATCTCACAAACCGATTGGCCAAGGCCTGAACATCAACTGCAAATGGCCTCTCCTCAACTGGAATGTACGCCAAGCTCCCCACACTCACTGCCTTTCAGCTCAAAGCATCGGCCACTACATTGGCGTTCCCCGGATGATATAGAATAGTAATATCATAATCCTTAAGTAACTCTAGCCATCTCCGCTGCCTCAAATTAAGATCCTTTTGCTTGAACAAATGCTGAAGACTGCAATGATCGGTGAATAACTCACAAGATATGCCATACAAGTGATGCCTCCAAATCTTCAATGCATGAACTATAGCAGCTAATTCCAAATCATGAACGGGGTAGTTCTGCTCATAGGGCTTTAACTGATGGGAAGCATACGCGATAACTCTACCCTCCTACATCAATACACAACCAATCCCAACTTACAAAGTATCACAATACATAATGTATGAACTTGAAGCTGATGGCAAAACAAACACTTGAGCTATGGTCAAAGCTATCTTGAGCTTCTGAAAGCTCTCCTTGAACTCGTCCGACCATACAAATAGGGCACCCTTCTGAGTCAACTTGGTTAAGGGCAATGCAATAGAGGAAAAACCCTGAACAAACTGGCGATAATAACCCGCCAAACAAAGGAAGCTACAAATCTCTATAGCTGAGGACGGTCTAGGCCAACTCAGCACCGCCACTATCTTCTTCGGGTCAACCTGAATAACCTCGCTAGACACTACGCATCCCAAGAAAGCCACTGAACCGAGTCAGAACTCACAATTGGAGAACTTTGCATAAAGTCTCCCTCCCTCAATCTGTACAATACCACTCTCAAATGCTCTGCGTGCTCCTCCTGACTATGTGAGTATACCAGGATATCATCAATGAACACGATGACAAACGAATCCAGATAGGGCCGAAATACACAATTCATCAAATGCATGAACGCTGCTAGGGCATTGGTCAGCCCGAAAGACATGACAAGAAACTTATAGTGACCATATCTAGTCCTGAAAGTAGTCTTATGAAAATCTGAATTCCTGATCTTCTACTAGTGATAACCCGAACGAAGATCTATCTTGGAAAACACCCTCGCTCCCTGAAGCTGGTCAAATAAATCATCACTGTGAGGCAGGGGACACTTGTTCTTCACTGTTACTTTGTTCAATTACCTATAATCCATGCACATTCTCATCGTGCAATCCTTCTTCTTAACAAACAGAATTGGTGCACCCTAAGGTGACACACTCGGCCGAATGAACCCCTTATCTAAGAGTTCCTGGAGCTGCTCCTTCAATTCTTTCAACTTCGCTGGTGCCATACGATATGGTAGAATGGAAATGGGCTGAGTGGCTGGCACCAGGTCAATACCAAAATCAATATCCCTTTCTGATGACATGCCCGACAGATCTGCAGGAAATACATCAGGAAAATCCCTCACAACTAGAACAGTATCAATACTAGGAGTCTCAGCTCCAACATCCCTCACAAACGCCAAATAGGAAAGACAACCCTTCCCAACCATACGATGGGCCTTCAAGAAAGAAATAACTCTAATCCAGGCATAATCAGTCATACCACTCCACTCAATCCGCGGAACACCCGGCATAGCCAAAGTGACTATCTTAGCATAACAATCTAGAATAACATGACACGGAGATAACCAATCCATGCCCGAAATAACATCAAAGTCCACCATGCTCAATAGCAATAGATCAACTTGGGTCTCCAAATCCCCAATAATCACAACACATGACCGGTACACATGGTCCACAACTACATTATCGCCCACCGGGGTAGACACATGAACAGGTAAAGAAAGAGTCTCTAGGGGCATACCCAAATAACGGGCAAACTATAAAGACACATATAAATAGTTGGAACCGGGATTAAATAATGCAGAGGCATCGCTGTGGCAGACTGAAACAATACCTGTAATGACAGCATTTGAAGCAATAGCATTTGTCTTGCCTGTTATAGCATAAAAACGAGCCTGGCCACCGCCTAATCGACCTCTACCTCTGGGGCGACCCCTGACTACCTGACCTCCACCCCTGGATGGCTGGATGGGTTATGAAGCAACTGGTATAGAAGTCGAGAGCTGATCGCTCTGCTAAGACTGACCACCATGAAGTCGAGGACACTGCCTCCTCAAGTGACCAAACTCTCCGCACTCACAATAACTGCCCGGTGCTGGAGATGGGGACTGAAGGGAACCCCTCGTACAGGAGTGACTAGAAGATGCACTCGGTATAGAAGAACCCTGAGCTGATGGGGCATGAGATGAACTTTGAGCTGGGAGAGCGCTGAGTGATGACTGGACCTGTTGGAACCCATGATGACCATGATTTGAAGATGCTCCATGATACTTTGGGTAGGTTGAATGAGCAGACCTAAAAGAACGACCTCTACCATACCGGAACTGGCCCCTCGATGGAGCACCACTAAAACTGCCCGATCCTCGAGACCTCTCGGCTTCCCTCTCCTCTCGCTCTCTACGATGCACCGACTCGATCTCATGAGCAATATCCACCACCTCGTCAAACGTAACACACAATACTCTCTCTAGTGATCAAAATACAGAGATGGTAGTTAAGTCCATCCACAAATATCCTAATCCTCTCATGATCAGACAGAATAATCAAAATAGCATGACGGGCCAACTAAGAAAACCTCATCTCGTACTGAGTCACGGTCATATCCCTATGTATCTACCACTCAAATTGCCTACGTAGGTCCTCTCTGCGGGACTTAGGTACATACTTCTCTAGGAATAGAGTGGAGAACAGCTGCCAAGAAAGGGGTGCTACACCAACAGGCCTACGCCTCTCAAAATCCTCCCACCAAGTAAAAACAGCCCCTGTGAACTGAAAAGTGGTAAATGCCACACCGCTCGACTCAATAATCCCTACTGTACAAAGCATACGCTGACACCTGTCAAGAAAACCCTAGGCATCCTCGCCCTCCACACCACTGAATGTAGGAGGTTGGTGCCAACCAACCCTCTCAAGATGATGCTGCTCATCGTCTGGCATAGCTGGAACCTCAAAGTCCTGAACTGGTGCAACCGGCTGAGCTGGAGGTACTCCTAGCATCTAAAATCCTTGCACTACCTGCTCAGGTGTACGAGCAGCGTTGGTCTGATTGACTCCGCCGGCATGTGAAGTAGCTGTCGATGTGGTGGCTGAAACTGCCTGAGCCAGGCTAGTGCACACTGGTAAGATCTGTGCCAAGGCCTCTTGAAGACTCGGAATCAAGATAGGCACAACTGATGCCTAAATAGGTACTGCTGGAGTATCCATCGTTGGAGCCCGATCCTGAGCTGGGGCAACTAGTGGATCAGCAGGTGCTGCCCCGACTACTCTGCCTCTGCCTCTACCTCTGCCACGACCACGACCATATCCATAGCCTCTGGTGGCCTCAGAGGGTGGTGCTGGTGGTTGTCTGTCTCATCCGGTAGCACGTGTCCTCACTATCTGTGAGAGAATAGAATAATAGAAGTTTAGTTCTCAGTTAAACAAAACCGCACGGCAAGAATTTCAAGAATGTGAAGTTTTCCCTAAAGGTTCTGCAGCCTCTCGAGGATAAGTACAGACGTCTTCGTAACGATCCACGAGACTCTACTAAACCGGCTCATGACTCGCGAGACCAAGTAGCCTAGGATCTGATACCAACTTGTCACGATCCCAACCCCGGTCGTGATGGCGTCCAACACACTGCTAGGCAAGCCCGACTAATTTAACAACCTTAACAAGTTTTATACAGTTCCTGATTTAATTAACACAGATAATTTACTAAGTCATAGCACTGGAAATCTGAAATAAAGTTGAAACATGCGAAATCCTAAATAACAATACTACTACACAGACTGAAAAATCCGTTGTCACAAGTATGAGCCTCTAATACATGAGTACCAACCTACTAAATATCGTTCTAAAGAAATGCAGAAATGAAGCAATAAGATAGAAGGGCAGATCCGGACTGCGGACATCATGCAGCTACCTCGATACTCCCGGATATGAGCTGCTTGACAGAGAAGTCCTCACTCAGCCTCAGATGTACCTAGATTTGCACACAAGATGCAAAGAGTAATGTGAGTATTCCGACCTAGTGAGTAATTAACATAAATAAAGGCTGAGAATGAGAAATCCTGAATAGGCACAAAGTAATCTATAAATACAACAATTTAAACCAATTAGTATAAAGTCAGTAAACCAATGAAAACAATTATGAAAATATTGCAACGGATAAGTAAATAAATTACAGTCAAATATGAGATGCAACACATAGTACGATACTCTCTAGTACCCACTGCGGCGTGCAGTCCCCTCCATTTATTTATCATTGACGACGCTCACTATGGGTGTGCAGACTCCGGGACGGGCCCCTTACGGTCCAAGCACAATATCATATCAATATCAATATAATATCGATGCGGCGCGCAGCCTGATCCCATTCTCAATCAAGAATCACATAAGCCCCTCGGGCACAATAATATAGAAATATTCTGCCCAAACTTCATTAGAAGTACTAATTAAGTTTCAAATTTGAGAAAAGGTGGCTGAATTTGCAAAACAATATTAAATACTAGGACTGAGTTCTATAATATGTAAAAATGGTAAGAAACCAGTAATAGCAATCCCTTATGGATTCAATCAGCTGGCACGAAGCCCAAATATGGCAACCAGCTCAAATTATAATGATAACAAGTGAAATTCAGTAAAATACGAAGTAAATTCATCTATCGGGATGGACCAAGTCACAATCCCCAATGGTGCTCTACCCCACGCTCACTATCTGGCGTGCAAGTCACATCAATATAGCACTACGATGTGCAAATCCGGAGTTTCAAACCCTCAGGACATAATTTACACCTATTACACACCTCAAGTCTCTATGCCCTTGCCTCTCAAATCGGCCTCCTCGCGCGTCGAATCTGAGCAAAACCACAACGAATAAGTCACAACATGCCAAAGGAACAATACCCAATCGAAAATAATCGAAAAATATTTAAAATCCTGAAATTGACAAAAACCTGACCCCAAGCCCACTTCTCAAAATTCAAAAATTCTTCCACCAACGGGTTCCTTATCTCTCCACGAGTCTATACATATAAAGAATACCAAAATCGGGGTCCAAATAATCCCTCAAATCCCACTTTTTGCTCTCTTAAATTAAATCCCTAAATCACCATTTTTAGTCCATGATTTCTTTGATTTTCAGCCTTAATTCGTGTAATAATACCACAGGATTACGTTTTAGGTCCAAAAATCCTTACCTCAACGAAGTCCCTTAATTTCCCTCTTCAAAATCCCCAAAAAAGTCCCAAGGTCGAAGGCAAAAATGGTGAAATAAACCAAGGTTGCGAAATGAAATATTAAATAAGTCTACCCATACCTTTCCGCTTCTGCGGTTAATTAACCGATTCTGCAATACCGCTTCTGTGGCAAATGTTTTGCTCCTGTGGAAATCATTAAAGGGACCAACTGCTTCTACAGTCCATTTCTGCATCTGCGGCTTCCGCTTCTGCGGGCCCAACTCCGCTTCTGCGGTAGTTCCCTAAGGCCTAAACTCCGCTTATGCGATTAAAATCCCGCATATGCGGCTACGCAGAAGCGGAAATACCAGAAGCAGCAACATTTTTCCCATTTCACAAGTCTAAAACTTCCCGTTAACCATCCGAAATTACCCTAAGGCCCCTGGGACCTCAACCCAAAGCACCAATACCCCCTATAACGTCATCCAAACTGTTTCCAATCATTAAAACACCTCAAACAATATAAAAACCATCAAATTACCTCGAATTCAAGCCTAAGTTCTTTTAAAACTTCCGAAACACGCATTCGATCAAAAACCCAACCAAATCACCTCCGAATGACCTAAAATTTTATACACACATCCTAAATCACCTAACAAAGCTACAAAAACTCTCATAATTCCATTCCAACCCTCGAATCAAAATCTCACCTATCAACCGGAATTCGCCAAAATAATAACTTCGCCAATTCAAGCCTAATTCTATATCGGACCTCCAAAATCAGTTTCAATCACACTCCTAAGTCAGGAATCATCCCCCGAAGCTAACCGAATCATTGAAATTTATATCCGAGCCCTCTAACTCATACGTCAACATCCAGTTGAATTTTTTTCCAAACTAAGCTTTCCTTAAAAAGACTAAGTATCTCATTTCCTTCTAAAAATCCATCCAAACTAACTCGATCACACACGACAGTAATAATGATGTATAAAGAAGCAGAAAATGGGTAAAGCAGGATGGTAACTCATGAGACGACGGATCGGATCGTCACAATCATTTTTTAGCATCAAGGCTACTGGAAAATTTGAATTTATCAAGTTTGAAGTAGTAAACAAGTTTTGACTTAGTCTTTTAAACACTATGCTTCTTTACTAAATAAATAAGTTTGGCAAATTAATTAATTTAAACGTTAGGCAATTATTAAGCGTGTTTTTAACTTCACAGAATTGCTTGCGCAGCATGATATTTAACGGTCAATAAATTAGTTTAATAAAGTTATCATAGGAACGGTTCTGGTTGTAGTAGGGATGTTTCATTGCTATTTGATCCAGGGTTTACATACTTTTATGTGTCATCTTATTGTGCGCCGTATCAAGTTATGCCCAGTGATTCTCTCAGTGCTCTTGTTTATGTGTCCACCCTGGTGGGTGATTCTATTATGGTAGATCGTGTTCATCATTCTTGCGTGGTTGTGATTGGGGGTCTTGAGACCCGAGTAGACTTATTACTATTGGGCATGGTTGATTTTGATGTCATATTGGGGATGGACTGGTTATCACCCTACCACGCCATCTTGGATTGTCATGCCAAGACGATCACCTTAGCTTTATCGGGTCTACCTTGTTTAGAGTGGAGATGGAATCCTTGTTATTCTACCCGTAGCGTTATTTCATATATGAAGGCTCGGCGAATGGTTGAGAAGGGGTGTTTGGCATATTTGGCATATGTTTGCGATTCTAGTGTCGAGGTCCCTTCTATTGATTCTGTGCCCGCTATCCGTGAGTTTGCTGAGGTTTTTCCTTCAGACCTGCCGAGTATGACACCCAACAGAGATATTGATTTTTGCATCGATCTGGCTCCGGACACTCAGCTATTTCTATTTCTCCATATCTTATGGCCCCACACTCCAAGAAAAACGGCTTTTAAGGAAAGGAAATTTGGTCCCTAAAAGTTTCAATCTGGTCCTAAAAGGATAAATTGCAAAGGGAAAAGGCTGGTCGTGACCCGTCGTAATAGCCTCTGTCTCTAAATGTCAATAACGACGGGTCTTGATACATGGTCGTTAAATCACATTAGAGACAGACAAAAAAACTGGTCATGAAATACCTTTAGAGATCACATTTCTCGTCCTAGTAGGCGATGAAAAAATATTTATTCCCGAAGTAAAATCTTTGTAGCGACCCTCTGTATTCGGTCCTAGATGGTTTGTTAGATACGGACAGAAAACCAAGTCGTGAATAACTTTTAGAGACTACATTTTTCGTCTCTAATAGATGATGAAAAATATATATATTCGCTTCGTTAAATCGTTTTAGCGACCAACTCCAACTGGTCCTAAATTATCTCTTATTGACCGACAAAACATCTAGTCGTTAAACCATTTTAGCAACCAACATTTAACTGGTCCTAAATTATGTTTAGAGACGTCGTCCTTATTTAAAATAATATTGTAATTTAGCGATCATATTCATGGTCTATTAATAACCATGAGTAGTCTTAAAAGCTCAATGCAACAAAAAGTAATTTTTATCAATAAATATCAAATTGGTATTAAAAAATTCAGATATAAAAAGATAATATATCAAGTTCAAATCCCATGATGATGTTACTTTCTATGTTTTCTCAACACCTCAACTAAAAAAACATAGCTAACATCCTCAGATAGACTATGATATCAAGTTTTGCATAGCATTTTTTGCAAAATAATAATAGCTCGTGCATCTTCTAAACTTGCATCTTGACTTGTAGCTTCAATCTTCAAAACTTGTAAGTACAAAAGTTCTTAAAATAATAAATAACTATTGATAAAATAACATATATAATTTTGTATGAGCAATAATTAAATTGCTTACCTCAAAAAAAGTCTAAATTCACAAAGTGTTATCCAGCAACATCAATAAGGCTACAACAATAACAAAAAAATTAATTAAAAAAGCTTTGGGATGGTTAATCTTACTTTGGTTCGATAGGTTAACTAGTGCTACTGAGTCCTTGATTTTATTCTTCTTTTCTTTTGCTAGAATATTTCGCGGCAATTGAGTCGTCCTTTTCACTGTGCTGCACTTGAACATGAACACTGGAAATACAATATCATGAATATTAATTAAAGAATTCATACATTGAGTCAATATTATTCCTTTGCATCTTGATACATTACTTCTATTGCCTAATAATCTATATGTTGAAGATTCCTAAGAATCTTGAAGAGCTACTGGAGCCTTCTCTTAAACTTACATGTGCAGAGAAGGCAGGAGAAATTTTAAGTTAATAACTAATGACATTTACATTGGTTACAACCAAGTTTTTATTTTCTATTTATGCTGCTGCATATTTACCAATATCTTGACTCTTTATGTAACATAAAATTAGCCATTGTTATCAGTTTTTTCTTGTATATATCATGAAACTGATACTGCCTTTTGGAAAATTATTTGGCCAGGAGCAAGCAAGCTAAAGAGTGATAAGCAGATTTTCTCTGTACAAATTAAATACTTCCCATTTTGGACCAAAGTGGGTCCTCCACTGTTCTTGTGTTGTGTAGTGAGGCAAATATTGCTTGAATCCTAGGTGTGCCACCTCACAAAACTCTAATATTCTTTTGTTCTGAGTTAAGACATGTTGAACAAAAACTCCAATAACTGGAGAAATCTTCCCGGGAGTCTAATGGGACAGGAGTACCAGCCATCATACATGGTGTGCCCAAGACAACAAAAAAGACCCTGTGGGAAATGGAGGCTCAATTCATGAAAAGCCTTCTAGGAAGGGGTGGTCACAGTTCTTTTGACTCCCAAAGCAATAAAAAGAAGATCCAATTGTTCAACATTTTCAAAGAGAAACCAGATTTTGAGAATTACAATGGCTGGAGCACTGGAATAAAGCAGGGGTGCCAAAACATGAGGTTTAAGGTGGAAGACGGAGATGTATTTGCAGTGCCAAGGTTTCATCCTATGGCTCAAATGGCATTCGACGATAACTCATTTGTCTTTGTTGATTTTAGTACAACTACAAAGAGGCATCATCCTAAGTACCTAACAGGGATCATCTTTGTTGGTTTTAGTACAGCTACAAATATGTTATATAGAAATTGACTATATGAAAATCATGAATAAAAAATAAAAAAGTTGGGTATATTGTTACTAACTTGGTCAGCAGATAAAAATAGAGGCCGTTCAATTGAAACAGGCGATTTCGTTGTAAGCGGGACATGTGGTTGTTGAGCAGCAAAGTACTCCCTCATTTTCCTCATTTCTTTCATCTCATCTTCTAAGGTATACAAGAGCTCATTCAAGGATTTGTTTTCCTCATTCAAAGATTTATTTTCTTCTCAAGTTGAACGTAGCGCGGACAGTAATTCAGCCTTTGAATAAGTTTCACCTTTCAAGTTTTTCGCCTTCACTCCACCCCCAAAGCCAAATACATGTCTACGAGTTTGAGGTCCACAACATTTTTCTATAATCTCTATGCTAGGTAGAGATGGATCTGCTTGAACTATTTCTTCGATTTGAGCCTACAAAATATATAAAAATATATTAAAATCAGAATCCACCATAATTTCAAGTAATTTACAAATTCAATTTTCCAAACATATATATTTTTTAATTGCTTCAGGTTCAAAGCTTGTTATCTTTCTTACGGGTCTCAAAGAAAATTATTGCCAAATTCGGTGGGTTGCCATGTTTTCCGCCCTTTACATCATCAAAGGCAAACATGTCAAAGAATAGCTGGTAAATATTTTCTTAGAAAAATAAAATTTTTATGATAATACCGTTTGATAAATGATCTTACGAATAGGCTTGCTACAATATAGTGAAGCATCTACAACTTAGCTCGATTTGCCGCATTCCTGTTGTTTCTCGCCTATATTTGTGAAACATTAAGATTAAATGTAAGAAATTTAATAAACTTAAACATAAGTTGCTTCTAAAAATATTAAACTCAAACTTAGCCTCCAGGAATATCATGTGAACAGAGAAAACAGGGCACAGCAAGAACAAAGAAACAAGAACTAAAAAAGAAGAGAAAATCAGAAGCGTGGATGAACGGAGAAATAAGAACTTAAAACAGAGCAAAATATAGACCTTCTGTGACGACCCGACCCGTCGTCTCATGAATTACGCTATTTTTCTCCCATTTTATGCTTCTTCATGTTTCATTATCGGTATATGGTGTGTTATTGATTTGGATTGGTTTTGATAAGAAATGAGATACTTAGTCTCTTTAAGGAAGGCCTAAGTTTGAAAAGTCAACCGGATGTTGACTTATGAGTTATAGGGCTCGGATGTGATTTTCAGTGATTCAGTTAGCTTGGGGAGGTGATTTGTGACATAGGAGTGCGATCGGAATTGATTTTGGAGGTCCGATTTAGAATTAGGCTTGAATTGGCGAAGTTGTGTTTTGGCGAATTCCGGTTGAGGGGTGAGAATTTGATCCGAGGGTCGAAATAAAATTACAAGAGTTGTTGTAGTTTCGTAAGGTGATTTTGGATATGTGTGCAAATTTTCAAATCATTCGGACGTCGTTTGGTCGGGTTTTTGATCGATAGTGCATTCAGAAGTTTTGAAGAAATTAGGCATGAATCCGTTGTGAATTGATGATTTTAGTATTGTTTGATGTGTTTTGATTATGGAAACAAGTTCTTATGGTATTTTGGGATATGATGGTGCTTTTGGTTGAGGTCCTGGGGCCTCGGGGTGAGTTCGGATGGTTAAACGAAAGATTTTTGGACTTTGAATATTGCAGATTTTTCCCCACCTATTGCAGACCTTCGCGTTCGAAGGTATAGGGACGCGTTCGCGATGGAGAGTTTTTCTTGGGGCCCTGGTAGTTTTGTTCTTCGCGTTCGCGACACCTGGGTCACGTTCGCGTAAGAAAAGTGACTGAAGCATTGCGTTCGAATTTGGTTGGTCGCGTTCGCGTAAGAGGATGAGCTGGACCATCGCATTCGCGTGTGGGTTGACGCGTTCGAGTGGAGTAATATTTTGGTCAACGGAATTTGGCCTTCGCGAACGCGGGGTGTTGACTGCATTCGCGTAGAGGAAAACCTGGGCGTCCAGTAGGGGTTTTTATATTATTTCCTCCATTGTTGAGTATTTTGAGAGCTCTTTGGGATAAATTGAAGAGGTATTCAAGGAGGATTGATTGAAGGTAAGATTTTTGAACTTAAAACTCGATTATATTGTGAAATTGGTCTAGAAATTTATGGAATTAAACCTAAAATTGATGGACTAGGGCTTGAGTTTTGATATTTCAATTTGGGATTTGATAGGTCATTTGAGCTCGGATTTGGGAGTTCTTGGTATGTACGGACTTGTGGCGAGATGAGGAATCCGGTAATATGAGTTTTGTAATTTTGCGAGAAGCGGGCCAGGGGCTCGGGTTTTGCTAGTTTCGATATTTTTGCTATATTTCGATTGGTTTCGATTAGGTATTGTTTCCTTGGCATATTGTAATGTTTTCGCTCTGAATTTGGTTAGATACGATGCGTGTGGAGGATGATTCGAGGGGCAAAGGCATCACGAACTTGAGATTTCACCGGTTCGTGGTGAGTAATAATTGTAAATAATATCCTGAGGGTTTGAAACCCCGGATTGCACATCGTAGTGCTATATTGAGGTGACTTGCACTCCGGATAGTGGGCGTGGGGTAGAGCACCGCTGGGGATTGTGACTTGGTCAGTCCCGATTGATTAATTTACCGCGTATTTGACTGGAATTTATTTGTTATAAATGTTGTTTGGGCTGATTGCCGTATTTGGGCTTCGTGCCAACTATTTGAACCCTTTGGGGATTATTTTCACTGTCTTCCTCACTGTTTTGACTTATTACTTGAACTCAGTCATACTATTTTTTCACTATTTTACAACTCAGCCATTTTTACGCATATTGAGTCTTAAATGATAATTTGGGCCAAGGACTATTGTTTTACTAATTCCCGAGGGGCTTGTGATGATATTCTGACTGAGTGCAGCCGAGGGCCGGATGTGAGGATACACGGAGGGATGTGAGTCCTAGGGCCTGGATGTGAGGATTACATATGGATCGGACTACACGCCGCAGTAGTATATTATATGGATCGGACTGCACGCCGCAGTAGTATATTATGTAGATCGGACTGCACGCCCGAGTAGTATATTATATGGATCGGACTGCACGCCGCAGTAGTATATTATATGGATCGGATTGCACGCCGCATTATGTATATATTGGATCGGACTGCACACCGCAGTGATATATAGCGTTTGGGCTATAGGAGCCCCTCCGGAGTGTGCACCCCCACAGTGAGCGCGGGTAGCCATATGGATCGGGCGGCAGGCCATAGCGAATATATGGATCGGGCTGCAAGCCATAGCGGTTATTACGTGATATTATTTCTGAGAGTGATTTTAGAGAGAGAGCCCGAGGGGCCGAAAGTGTTGTGGAGAGTGAGCCCGAGGGGCTGGCTCAATTTGAGATATTCCCCCAGGGGCGAGCTTTTATGTGCTCATTTTGCATACTTCTTGCCTCTTTACCTGTTATACTGTGGTATTTGTGCCCGAGGGGCAGATTTTTTATGTTAATCAGCACTACCTATTTTGAAATTATTTTCGTAATTATTGAAAAGACCATTTTCGAAAGAAATTTGAACTGAGCCGAAACATTTCTAAAGATTTTACTGATTTCACTATTTTCTCAGAAATCGTACCCGGCTTCTGTATAGCATGTGGGTTGCTTTACGTGATTTCTGACTGTTCAATTATTATTTACTTTTATTACTCACTTTACTCCCTGCACCTCGCGTACAGATGTAGGTATTGCTCACCCGGTAGCGGGTTTTGAGCTTGTTGAAGGTATTGCTATTGTAGCTGAGCAGAGTGACCTCCAGCATTTGTGGCACCGGATTACTTCCTTTGGTTATAAATTTTATTCTGTATATTGTTGGCCCTGTAGTTGTATTTAGACTTCTCTACATGATCGTGACTTGTGATACCCTGGTCGGGCTGTATTGGGTTGTATTTACATTGATTATTATCATTAATTCATATTTGAACTGTTATATAACTGATTAACTGCTTTAAGTGGTGTTCTGAAATGGTCTGGCTGGCCTTGTCTTCACGAGAAGCGCCATCACGACCGGAATGTGGTTTGGGTCGTGACAAGTTGGTATCAGAGCCTAGGTTACTAGGTCTCACGAGTCATAAGCAGGTTTAGTAGAGTCTCGCAGATCGGTACAGAGATGTCTGTATTTATCCTCGAGAGGCTGCAGAACCATTAGGAAAACTTCACTTTCTTGGAATTCTTATCGTGCGTCTTGATTCAGCTCGAGGTATAACTCTTGAAATTCCTTCTTCACGTCTGTATGTGCACATGAGCGCTCAGTATTATACGTGCTTTGATGGTTTGTGATTTCCCCAATCGAGGGGCGAAATGTGATCTTCGTGAGTATGTTGGGCCAGTCTGGAGGACATGAGTCCGGATCTTTGCCTATGGCTTGAGCACCGAGGTGCTGATTTTGTGAGCAAGTGTTTTGAACTTGTATGTTTGGTATTGTCCCTGTTAGCAAAAATGGCAGTTAGATACCCATGTGATGAGTATGTTGGTAGTGCGAGATGCATCTATGTAATCTTCGTAGTGACGAAGGAGTTTATTGGATAATAGATGAACTGTTAAGTGAACCGTTACCTATTATGATCTGTTGTGTAGCCCCGAGTTATGGGCATGTGAAGAATATTTTTTGTGTCTCCTAGTTGGAAAGTAAAGTGCATTACATATGGCGGTATGAGTTCAGACTCAGGAATGACTGTGTAACGTATATAATGGTAGAAGGTGTGCTAAAGTACTAAATTGAGGCAGAGCAGGTGGGTTATCTCCTACGGAATGTCCCTAAGTGGTACGATTCTTATGTATATTGTTAGAAGATCTCATATGTAATTGAAGAGTACGTGTTGAAATTTGATAAATTTGGGTCGCTCAAGAGAGTGGACTCAACTGATGTGGGGATGAATGCTAGGTTTGTAGAGGATTTCAGTACTAGATGATCTGTGTTTTCACGAACTGGTAGATGATTTGAGTTTAATATAACTATGATATTTTGGCATAATTAGAGTAAAAGTATTATGGGTTATTGAGTGTGTCCTGATATACGGCTTCGAGCCAAGTTGGGGAGGTTGCTATTGATTAGCTGATTGCACGGTCATGTGCTATGTCGGTTCCAGTTCAAGATATGCTAGTGAATCAGTTCTGGTTGCAGAAATTGAGTCGAGGATGGCACAAGCGAAGCAAAATTTTGACAAAGGCTATATGGTGCTTCGTAGATGTGTGAAAATAATAGGATGTCTTGATCTGTCATTAATAAAGAATGCTTAGTGTATGGAGAAGGAAGGTTTTTGTTTGTATTGGAATGAGATCATATCTTGCGGTGTCAGAGTGCTAATGAGGCACGGATGGTTATGTCCATTGGATCAGGTAAATTGCATTTCGAATATGAAGTAAATGACTCTCGAGAATGCTTTTATTGTGTTCAAGATTCTACATGTAACAATCGGGTGTCTTAAGGTTATGTGCGTGGGTAGAGATTGTGTTTTCATCGAAGAAGGGCAAGACTTGTGGTATTTTTTGTTGATTATGGATCCTATGTATCGGTATCTGGGAAGTAATGGTAAAAAATTCAGATTCGCAGGAAGTTCTTCAAAGTAAAATATTCTAGAATATGGTATTTCTGGGAACATTTGAGAGGGTATTCGGTGGCTTATGGGTCTTAGACAGTGTGGTCCTATGTTCGAGTCTCGTGTGGTAAACCTGGGCTGAGGTATTGAGGTGCTACAGCAAGGAGGAATCTCAAGTTGATGATGAATCAGAGGGGAAGTTTGATAAATAGAATAGGTTGGTAGTAGACTGAGTTGGTATGGTAAGGGTATGATTAATTCTTCGTATGTGTTCGAGGTAATGAGCCTTACATGCATTTTGCAGCAATGCTCTTAAGTTTTGGCATCTTGCTTAGCTTGGCCTGGGTAGAAGGAATCAGTCCTGGCAGTTTAGCTTGTGCACATGGAATTGGGGGTGAGAGTCCTTGTTGGGTTTTTACCGCGATTTGGCGATGAATATATTTTCTATGGGTATGCGAAGCATGAAATGTGTAATGATTCTTCTTCTAGATGGGATTGACGGAAGGTCTTGGCTAGATGAGTTACAGTTCAGTTCTAAAAAGAAGTTCATAAAATTCTTAGGCAACGGGTAGCCTCAGGTAATCAAGTAAATGGTACAGCTAATTGGAAATGATTTGACGAGAGTATATGTCTCGAAATAAGGGTAATGTGATTAGACTAATGATACTTCGGTAGTATTGCAGCACTTTCTTGCTAGATCGACTGCTGATATCTGAGTTTCTTTGATGGCACAGGGGAATTTTAAGATATCTTTCGTGGAATGCTTGGGTACTCAAGGTGTGATATGTATTCGTACTGCGGAATTTGGGGATTAGGTACAGTGATTCGTGTGCTATATGGAGTTAGAGACTGGGAGTTCTCAGCTACAGACTATGTAGTGGTTGTAGATCGTATGTATTGGTAACGTTAGCAGCTATTGGGATTTGGAGGCCCGAGTGGATCTTTCTTTGATTGGTATATTAGATTTTGGATATGATATTGGGGTGTAGACTGGTTGTCTCAGTGTTGGGTTATTCTAGACTATTGTGCTATGGGCTATGTTGGAGAATGCCACGGGTTGCGTGGCAAGGTGCATCAAATTATGTTCTAGCAGAGTGGTTTGTATTCCAAAGACCAGCGGACGACTAGGAAGGATTGCTTTTCCTTAATTGGGCCTTTGTGGCGGATGTCAGTGTTGAGGTTCCTACCATTGATTCAGTACCAGTATTGAGGGACATTTCGGATGGGTTCCTTGTGGCCGGGCATGTCGCCGGGCGAGACTGTGGATTTCGGTATTTATTTATTGCTGGGCACCGTATCGTACGACTCTGGCAGGAGTTATGTTAGTGGATGGAGCAACTTCAGGCTTCTTGGTAATGAGTTCGTTGGCAGGCCGATGTGTTTACATATTTAGCTTGAGTTAGCTTGGTTGGCCCCGAGTTGTACTGTTGAGAGATAGGTTGATTCGATTGTTATTGAACTTGTTAGTGATCTAAGGAGATCTGTGATTTGCTTTTTTGTGCTGTGAGACGTTATGATTTGTTAGATATGGGCACATGTGGTGCAGTTCTATTGAGTATTCATAGGGAAAGTCCAGCGGGAAAAGTAATTGAGTGTTGCTCGGTAAGCGGAGTATTGGTTAGGATCTATCAGGTTGCATGTCGCGTGTTATTTGTTTCACCATGGGTGTAGTGGATTGCTTGGTTTCAGACATCAATCTGTGCGGGGATGTCTATTTTGAGCATGGTGACTTGAAGTTCTTCATGTGTAATAGTGTTTGGATAGGATCGCGCGTCGTGGCTGGGCCACGTGGAGTTTTGACCCTTCTGGGTAGATTCAAGTATTCTATTTCCATAATGTGAGACGGGGTCTCAGCTTTGTGTTGTAACGGTATTGATGAGCTTGAGGTGCAACTCTTTCGTTTGAGTCATTTGTCATGATTTGAGTATGTCCAGAGTGTTCCTCAATGGTGCGCGTATTATGCAAGTTGTGGCTTAGGCCCGTGTTGAGGTGTCATATCATCAGAATGGTATGTTGGGTTCGAGGTGATCGTTGGAGTCATTAATGAACATGAACAGATTTGATTTCAGCTTGTTGAAAGAATAATATCGAGGTGCAACTCGGAATTTGTTGTGATATTAGTCAAAAGGAAGTGGCTTCACGAATGGTTGATCTGAGAAATGGTTTCGGTCTATCACGCGTTTTATTTATCGTTGGTAGTATATGAAAGTGTTGGAATAAGACTTTAGTTAATAAGGTATTTTCTAGCGATATTGGGTTGTTGTGGGCAACTTCTGTGAATAGAGACTATCATTTCGAGTGTTTTGATTATGTAGTATATCAAATGATTGAGGGTTGTTATAGCTGGTTTGGACTTATTCTGAGTATAAATGTGATGTTCTAGTCTTGTGTATAACTTCGGAAAGTGCAATGTGGTTCTACGGTTTATGGCCTTGATGGGCCGTGAAATTTCAGTTATATTGTGTTATCGGACTTATGCGAGATAGGGTGACATGGGGTCACCCCGGGCATACGCTTGGTAAGGTTATTCAGCTATTGGTTGGCTTTTAAGACAACTCTGGGCATGCTCGAAGACGAGTGTTGGTTTAAGTTGGGAAGGATGTGACGACCCGACCCGTCGTCTCCGGAATTACCACTCCGTTTCCCCCATTTTATGCTTCTTCATATTTCATTATCGGTATATGGTGTGTTAGAGTTGATTTAGATTGGTTTTGATAAGAAATGAGACACTTAGTCTTTTTAAGAAAGGCTTAAGTTGGAAAAGTCAACCGGACGTTGACTTATGTGTTATAGGGATTGGATGTGACTTTCGGTGATTTGGTTAGCTTCAGGAGGTGATTTGTCACTTAGGAGTGCGATCAGAATTGATTTTGGAGGTCTGGTAAAGAATTAGGCTTGAATTGGCGAAGTTGTATTTTGACGAATTCCGGTTGAGGGGTGAGAATTTGATCTGAGGGTCGGAATGGAATTCTGAGAGTTGCTGTAGCTTCGTAAGGTGATTTTGGATATGTGTGCAAATTTTCAGGTCATTCGGACGTCGTTTGGTCGGGATTTTAATCGATAGTGCATTTCGGAAGTTTTGAAGAACTTAGGCTTGAATCTGATGTGAATTGATGATTTTAGTGTTGTTTGATGTGTTTTGATGATGGGAACAAGTTCGTATGGTGTTTTGGGATATGATGGTGCTTTTGGTTGAGGTTCCGGGGGCCTCGGGGTGATTTTGGATGGTTAAACGGAAGATTTTTGGACTTAGAATATTCCAGATTTTTGCCCAGCTATTGCAGACCTTCGCGTTCGCAGGTATAGAGACACGTGCGCGATGGAGAGTTTTGCAGACCATTGCATTCGCGAGGGCTGCTTCGCGTTTGCGTATAAGGGGCTTGGGGCCCTGGTAGTTTTGTTCTTCGCGTTCCCGACACATGGGTCCCATTCGCGTAAGGAAAGTGACTGAAGCATCGTGTTCGCGTTTGGTTGGTCGCGTTCGCGTAAAAGTATGAGCTGGACCATCACGTTCGCGTATGGGTTGACACGTTCGCATAGAGTAATATTTTGGTCAACGGAATTTGGCCTTCGCGAACACGGGGTGTTTACCGCGTTCGCGTAGAGGAAAACCCGGGCGTCCAGTAGAGGTTTTTATATTATTCCATCCGCAACCCCATTTATTATTTCCTTAATTGTTGAGTATTTTGAGAGCTATTTGGGACAAATTGAAGAGGGATTCAAGGAGGATTGATTGAAGGTAAGATTTTTGAACTTAAAATTCGATTATATTGTGAAATTGGTCTAGAAATTCATGGAATTAAGCCTAAAATTGATGGACTAGGGCTTGAGTTTTGATATTTCAATTTGGGATTTGATAGGTCATTTGAGCTCAGATTTGGGAGTTCTTGGTACATACGGACTCATAGAGAGACGAGGAATCCAGTAATGTGAGTATTGTAATTTTTCGAGAAGCGAGCCCGGGGCTCGGGTTTTGCTAGTTTCGAGATTTTTGCTATATTTCAATTGGTTTCAATTTGGTATTGTTTCCTTGGCATATTGTAATGTGTTCGCTCTGAATTTGGTTAGATACGACGCGCGTGGAGACTGATTTGAGGGGCGAAGGTGTCGCGAGCTAGAGATTTCACCGGTTCGAGGTGAATAATGATTGTAGATGATATCCTGAGGGTTTGAAACCCCGAATTGCACATCGTAGTGCTATATTGAGGTGACTTGCACGCCGGATAGTGGGTGTGGGGTAGAGCACCGCTGGGGATTGTGACTTGGTCCGTCCCGATTGATTATTTTACCGCGTATTTGACTGGAATTTATTTGTTATCACTGTTGTTTGGGCTGATTGCCATATTTGGGCTTCGTGCCAAATATTTGAACCCTTTGGGAATTATTTTCACTATCTTCCTCACAGTTTTGACTTATTACTTGAACTCAGTCATACTATTTTTCACTACTTTACAACTCAGCCACTTTTACTCATATTGAGTCTTAAATGATAATTTGGGCTGAGGAATATTGTTTTACTAGTGCCCGAGGGGCTTGTGATGATATTCTGACTGAGTGCGGCCGAGGGCCGGATGTGAGGATACACGGAGGGATGTGAGGCCTAGGGCATGGATATGAGGTTTATATATGGATCGGACTGAACGCCGCAGTAATATATTATATGGATCGGACTGCACGCCGCAGTAGTATATTATATGGATCGGACTGCACGCCGCAGTAATATATTATATGGATCAGACTGCACGCCGCAGTAGTATATTATATGGATCGGGCTGCACGCCGCAGTAGTATATTATATGGATCGAACTACACACCACATTATATATATATTGTTTCGGACTGCACGCCGCAGTGACATATAGCGCCTGGGCCGCAGGAGTCCCTCCAGAGTCTGCACCCCCACAGTGAGCGCGGGTAGCCATATGGATCGGTATGCACGCTGCAGCGAGCTATGGATCGGGCTGCACGCCGCAGCGAATATGTGGATCGGAATGTGTGCCGCAGCGGTTATTATGTGATATTGTTTCTGAGAGTGGATTGAGAGAGAGAGATCGAGGGGCCGAGTGTGTTGTGGAGAATGAGCCCGAGGTGCTGGCTCAGTTTGAGATATTGCCCGAGGGGTGAGTTTTTATGTGCTCATTTTGCATACTTCTTGAATTTTTACCTGTTATACTGTGGTATTTATGCCCGAGGGGCAGATTTTCTGTGCTAATCAGCACTAATTATTTTGAAACCGTTTTCGTAATTATTGAAAAGACCATTTTCGAAAGAAATTTGAACTGAGCCGAAACATTTCTAAAGATTTCACTGTTTTCTTAGAAATCATACACGGCTTCTGTATAGCATGTGGGTTGCTTTACGTGATTTCTGGCTGCTCAGTTATTATTTACTTTTATTACTCACTAAGTTAGAGTACTCACTTTACTCCCTACACCTCGCGTGCAGATGCAGGTATTGTTCACCCGGTAGTGGGTTTTGAGCTGGTTGAAGGTATTACTATTGTAGCTGAGTAGAGTGACCGCCAGCGTTCGCGGCACCAGATTACTTCCTTTGGTTTTAAATTTTATTATGTATATTGTTTGCCCTGTAGTTGTATTTAGACTTCTCTAGATGCTCGTGACTTGTGACACCCTGGTCGGGCAGTATTGGGTTGTATTTATATTGATTAGTATCATTAATTCATATTTGAACTGTTATATAACTGATTAACTGCTTTAAGTGGTGTTCTGAAATGGTCTAGCTGGCCTTGTCTTCGCGAGAGGCGCCATCACGACCGGAGTGTGGTTTGGGTCGTGACAAGTTGGTATCAGAGCCTAGGTTACTAGGTCTCACGAGTCATGAGCAGGTTTAGTAGAGTCTCGCAGATCGGTACAGAGATGTCTGTATTTATCCTCGAGAGGCTGCAGAACCATTAGGAAAACTTCACTTTCTTGGAATTCTTATCGTGCGTCTTGATTCAGCTTGAGGTATAACTCTTGAAATTCCTTCTTCACGTCTGTATGTTCACATGAGCGCTCAGTATTATACGTGCTTTGATGGTTTGTGATTTCCTCGATCAAGGGGCGAAATGTGATCTTCGTGAGTATGTTGGGCCAGTCTGGAGGACATGAGTCCGGATCTTTGCCTATGGCTTGAGCACCGAGGTGCTAATTTTGTGAGCAAGTGTTTTGAACTTGTATGTTCGGTATTGTCCCTGTTAGCAAAAATGGCAGTTAGATATCCATGTGATGAGTATGTTGGTACTGCGAGATGCATCTATGTAATCTTGGTAGTGACGAAGGAGTCTGCTGGATAATAGATGAACTGTTAAGTGATCCGTTACCTATTATAATCTGTTGTGTAGCCCCAAGTTATGGGCGTGTGAAAAATATTTTTCGTGTCTCCTAGTTGGAAAGTAAAGTTCATTACATATAGCGGTATGAGTTCAGACTCAGGAAGACTAAATGACTGTGTAACGTATATAATGGTAGAAGGTGTGCTAAAGTAGTAAATTAAGGCGGAGCAGGTGGGTTATCTCCTGCGGAGTGTCCCTAAGTGGTACGATTCTTATGTATATTGTTAGAAGATCTCATATGTAATTGAAGAGTACGTGTTGAAATTTGATAAATTCGGGTCGCTCAAGAGAGTGGACTCAACTGATGTAGGGATGAATGCGAGGTTTGTAGAGGATTTCAGTACTAGTTGATCTGTGTTTTCACAAACTGGTAGATGATTTGAGTTTAATATAACTATGATATTTTGGCATCATTAGAGTAAATGTATCATGGGTTATTAAGTGTGTCCTGATATACGGCTTCGAGCCAAGTTGGGGAGGCTGCTATTGATTAGCTGATTGCACGGTCATGTGCTATGTCGGTTCCAGTTCAAGATATGCTAGTGAATCAGTTCTGGTTGCAGAAATTGAGCCGAGGATGGAACGAGCGAAGCAATATTTTGACAAAGGCTATATGGTGCTTCGTAGATGTGTGAAAATAATAGGATGTCTTGAGCTGTCATTAATAAAGAATGCTTAGTGTATGGAGAAGGAAGGTGTTTGTTTGTATTGGAATAAGATCATATCTTGCGGTGTTAGAGTGCTAATGAGGCACGGATGGTTATGTCCGTTTGATCAGGTAAATTGCAGTTCGAATATGAAGTAAATGACTCTCGAGAATGCTTTTATTGTGTTCAAGATTCTACATGTAACAATCGGGTGTCTTAATGTTATGTGCATAGGTAGAGACTGTGTTTTCATCAGAGAAGGGCAAGACTTGTAGTATATTTATGTTGATTATGGATCCTATGTATCGGTATCTGGGAAGTAATGGTAACAAATTCAGATTCGCAGGAAGTTCTTCAAAGTAAAGTATTCTAGAATATGGTATTTCTGGGAACATTTGAGAGGGTATTCGGTGGCTTATGGGTCTTAGACAGTGTGGTCCTATGTTCGAGTCTCGTGTGGTAAACCCGAGCTGAGGTATTGTGGTGCTACAACAAGGAGGAATGTCAAGTTGATGATGAATCAGAGTGGAAGTTTGATAAATGGAATAGGTTGGTAGTAGACTGAGTTGGTATGGTAAGGGTATGATTAATTCTTCGTATGTGTTCGAGGTAATGAGCCTTACAGGCATTTTACAACAATGCTCTTAAGTTTTGGCAGCTTGCTTTGCTTGGTCTGGGTAGAAGGAATCAGTCCTGGCAGTTTAGCTTGTGCACATGGAATTGGGGGTGAGAGTCCTTGTTGGGTTTTTACCGCGATTTGGAGATGAATATATTTTCTATGGGTATGCGAAGCATGAAATGTGTAATGATTCTTCTTCTAGATGGGATTGACGGAAGGTCTTGGCTTGATGAGTTACAGTTCAGTTCTGAAAAGAAGTTCATAAAATTCTTAAGCAACGGGTAGCCTCAGGTAATCAAGTAAATGGTACCGCTAATTGGAAGTGATTTGACGAGAGTATATGTCTCGAAATAAGGGTAATGTGATTAGACTAATGATACTTCGGTAGTATTGTAGCACTTTCTTGCTAGATCGACTGCTGATATCTAAGTTTCTTTGATGGCACTAGGGAATTTTAGAATATCTTTCGTGGAATGCTTGGGTACTCAAGGTGTGATATGTATTCGTACTGCGGAATTTGGGGATTAGGTACAGTGATTCTAGTGCTATATAGAGTTGGAGACTGGGAGTTCTCAGCTACACACTATGTAATGGTTGTGGATCGTGTGTATTGGTAACGTTAGCGGCTATTGGGATTTGGAGGCCCGAGTGGATCTTTCTTTGCTTGGTATATTAGATTTTTGATATGATATTGGGATGTAGACTGGTTGTCTCAGTGTTGGGTTATTCTAGACTATTGTGCTATGGGCTATGTTGGAGAATGCCACGGGTTGCGTGGCAAGATGCATCAGATTATGTTCTAGCAGAGTGGTTTGTATTCCAAAGACCAGCGGACGACTAGGAAGGATTTCTTTTCCTTAATTGGGCCTTTGTGGCGGATGTCAGTGTAGAGGTTCCTACCATTGATTCAGTTCCAGTATTGAGGGACTTTTCGGATGCGTTCCTTGTGGCCGGGCATGTCGCCGGGCGAGACTGTGGATTTCGGTATTTATTTTGTGCTGGGCACCTTATCATACGACTCTGGTAGGAGTTATGTTAGTGGAAGGAGCAACTTCAGGCTTCTTGGTATTGAGTTCGTTGGCAGGCCGATGTGGTTACGTATTTAGCTTGAGTTAGCTTGGTTGGCCCCGAGTTGTAATGTTGAGAGATAGGTTGATTCGATTGTTATTGAAATTGTTAGTGATCTAAGGAGATCTGTGATTTTCTTTTTTGTGTTGTGAGACATTATGATTTGTTAGATATGGGCACATGTGGTGCAGTTCTATTGAGTATTCATAGGGAAGGTCGAGTGGGAAGAGTAATTGAGCGTTGCTCGGTAAGCGGAGTATTGGTTAGGATCTATCAGGTTGCATGTCGTGTGTTATTTGTTTCACCATGGGTGTAGTGGATTGCTTGGTTTGAGACATCAATCTGTGTGGGGCTGTCTATTTTGAGCATGGTGACTTGAAGTGCTTCATGTGTAACAGTGTTTGGATAGGATCGCGCGTTGTGGCTAGGCCACATGGAGTTATGACCGTTCTGGGTAGATTCAAGTATTCTATTTCCATAATGTGAGACGGGGTCTCAGCTTTGTGCTGTAACGGTATTGATGAGCTTGAGGTGCAACTCGTTCGTTTGAGTCATTTGTCATGATTTGAGTATGTCCAGACCGTTCCTCAATGGTGCGCTTATTATGCAAGTTATGGCTTAGGCCCGTGTTGAGGTGTCATATCATCAGAATGGTGTGTTGGGTTCAAGGTGATCGTTGGAGTCATTATTGAACATGAACAGATTTGATTTCAGCTTGTTGAAAGGATAATATCGAGGTTCAGCTCGAAATCTGTTGTGATATTAGTCAAAAGGAAGTGGCTTCACGAATGGTTTATCTGAGAAACGGTTTCGGTCAATCACGCGTTTTATCTATCATTGGTAGTATATGAAAGTGTTGGAATAAGACTTTAGTTAATAAGGTATATTCTAGCGATATTGGGTTGTTGTGGGCAACTGCTGTGAATAGAGACTATCGTTTCGGGTGTTTTGATTATGTAGTATATCAAATGATTGAGGGTTGTTACAGCTGGTTTGGACTTATTCTGAGTATAAATGTGAGGTTCTGGTCTTGTGTATAACTTCGGAAAGTGCAATGTGGTTCTACGGTTTATGGCCTTGATGGGCCGTGAAAATTCAGCTATATTGTGTTATCGAACTTATATGAGATAGGGTGACATGGGGTCACCCCGGGCATACACTTGGTAAGGTTATTCAGCTATTGGTTGGCTTTTAGGACAACTCTGGGCACGCTCGAAGACGAGCGTTGGTTTAAGTTGGGGAGGATGTGACGACCCGACCCGTCGTCTCAGGAATTACCACTCCATTTCCCCCATTTTATGCTTCTTCATGTTTCATTATCGGTATGTGGTGTGTTAGAGTTGATTTAGATTGGTCTTGATAAAAAATGAGACACTTAGTCTTTTTAAGGAAGGCTTAAGTTGGAAAAGTCAACCGGACATTGACTTATGAGTTATAGGGATCGGATGTGACTTTCGATGATTCGGTTAGCTTCGGGAGGTGATTTGTCACTTAGGAGTGCGATCAGAATTGATTTTGGGGGTCTGGTGTAGAATTAGGCTTGAATTGGCGAAGTTGTATTTTGACGAATTCCGGTTGAGGGGTGAGAATTTGATCTGAGGGTCGGAATGGAATTCCGAGAGTTGCTGTAGCTTCGTAAGGTGATTTTGGATATGTGTGCAAATTTTCAGGTCATTCGGACGTCGTTTGGTCGGGATTTTGATCGATAGTGCATTTCGAAAGTTTTGAAGAACTTAGGCTTGAATCTTATGTGAATTGATGATTTTAGTGTTGTTTGATGTGTTTTGATAATGGAAACAAGTTCGTATGGTGTTTTGGGATATGATGGTGCTTTTGGTTGAGGTTCCGGGGGCCTCGGGGTTATTTTGCATGGTTAAACGGAAGATTTTTGGACTTTGAATATTCCATATTTTTGCCCAGCTATTGCAGACCTTCGCGTTCGCAGGTATAGAGACACGTTCGCGATGGAGAGTTTTGCAGACCATTGCATTCACGAGGGCTGCTTCGTGTTTGCGTATAAGGGGCCTGGGGCCCTGGTAGTTTTGTTCTTCGCGTTCCGGACACCTTGGTCCCGTTCGCATAAGGAAAGTGACTGAAGCATCGCGTTCGCGTTTTGTTGGTCGCGTTCGCGTAAAAGTATGAGCTGGACCATCGCGTTCGCGTGTGGGTTGACACGTTCGCATAGAGTAATATTTTGGTCAATGGAATTTGGCCTACGCGAACGCGGGGTGTTGGCCGCGTTCGCGTAGAGGAAAACCTGGGCGTCCAGTAGGGGTTTTTATATTATTTCATCCGCGACCCCATTTGTTATTTCCTTCATTGTTGAGTATTGTGAGAGCTCTTTGGGACAAATTGAAGAGGGATTCAAGGAGGATTGATTGAAGGTAAGATTTCTGAACTTAAAATTCGATTATATTGTGAAATTGGTCTAGAAATTCATGGAATTAAGCCTAAAATTGATGGACTAGGGCTTGAGTTTTGATATTTCAATTTGGGATTTGATAGGTCATTTGAGCTCAGATTTGGGAGTTCTTGGTACGTACGGACTCGTAGCGAGACGAGGAATCCAGTAATGTGAGTTTTGTAATTTTTCGAGAAGCGAGCCCGGGGCTCGGGTTTTGCTAGTTTCGAGATTTTTGCTATATTTCAATTGGTTTCGATTGGGTATTATTTCCTTGGCATATTGTAATGTGTTCGCTCTGAATTTGGTTAGATACAATGCGCGTGGAGACTGATTTGAGGGGCGAAGGTGTCGCGAGCTTGAGATTTTACCGGTTTGAGGTGAATTATGATTGTAGATGATATCCTGAGGGTTTGAAACTCCGAATTGCACATCGTAGTGCTATATTGAGGTGACTTGCACGCCGGATAGTGGGTGTGGGGTAGAGCACCGCTGGGGATTGTGACTTGGTCCGTCCCGATTGATTATTTTACCGCGTATTTGACTGGAATTTATTTGTTATCACTGTTGTTTGGGCTGATTGCCATATTTGGGCTCCGTGCCAACTATTTGAACCCTTTGGGGATTATTTTCACTATCTTCCTCACAGTTTTGACTTATTACTTGAACTCAGTCATACTATTTTTCACTACTTTACAACTCAGCCACTTTTAGTCATATTGAGTCTTAAATGATAATTTGGGCTGAGGACTATTGTTTTACTAGTGCCCGAGGGGCTTGTGATGATATTCTGACTGAGTGCGGCCGAGGGTCGGATGTGAGGATACACGGAGGGATGTGAGGCCTAGGGCCTGGATGTGAGGTTTATATATGGATCGGACTGAACGCTGCAGTAATATATTATATGGATCGGACTGCACGCCGTAGTAGTATATTATATGGATCGGACTGCACGCCGCAGTAATATATTATATGGATCAGACTGCACGCGGCAGTAGTATATTATATGGATCGGACTGCACGCCGCAGTAGTATATTATATGGATCGAACTGCACGCCACATTACATATATACTGTTTCGGACTGCACGCCGCAGTGACATATATCGCCTAGGTCGTAGGAGCCCCTCCAGAGTCTGCACCCCCACAGTGAGCGCGGGTAGCCATATGGATCGGGATGCACACCGCAGCGAGCTATGGATCGGGCTGCATGCCGCAGTGAATATGTGGATCGAGTTGTGCGCTGCAGCGGTTATTATGTGATATTGTTTCTGAGAGTGGATTGAGAGAGAGATATCGAGGGGCCAAGTGTGTTGTGGAGAATGAGCTCGAGGGGCTAACTCAGTTTGAGATATTGCCCGAGGGGCGAGTTTTTATGTGCTCATTTTGCATACTTCTTGACTTTTTACCTGTTATACTGTGGTATTTGTGCCTGAGGGGCAGATTTTCTGTGCTAATTAGCACTAACTATTTTGAAACCGTTTTCGTAATTATTGAAAAGACCATTTTCGAAAGAAATTTGAACTGAGCCGAAACATTTCTAAAGATTTCACTGTTTTCTTAGAAATCATACCCGGCTTCTGTATAGCATGTGGGTTGCTTTACGTGATTTCTGGCTGCTCAGTTATAATTTACTTTTATTACACACTAAGTTAGAGTACTCACTTTACTCCCTATACCTCGCGTGCAGATGCAGATATTGTTCACCCAGTAGTGGGTTTTGAGTTGGTTGAAGGTATTGCTATTGTAGCTGAGTAGAGTGACCGCCAGCGTTCGCGGCACCAGATTACTTCCGTTGGTTTTAAATTTTATTATGTATATTGTTAGCCCTGTAGTTGTATTTAGACTTCTCTAGATGCTCGTGACTTGTGACACGCTGGTCGGGCTGTATTGGGTTGTATTTACATTGATTAGTATCATTAATTCATATTTGAACTGTTATATAACTGATTAACTGCTTTAAGTGGTGTTCTGAAATGGTCTAGCTGGCCTTGTCTTCACGAGAGGCGCTATCACGACCAGAGTGTGGTTTGGGTCGTGACAAGTTGGTATCAGAGCCTAGGTTACTAGGTCTCACGAGTCATGAGCAGGTTTAGTAGAGTCTCGCAGATCGGTACAGAGATGTCTGTATTTATCCTCGAGAGGCGGCAGAACCATTAGGAAAACTTCACTTTCTTGGAATTCTTATCGTGCGTACTTGATTCGGCTTGAGGTATAACTCTTGAAATTTCTTCTTCACGTCTGTATGTTCACATGAGCGCTCAGTATTATACGTGCTTTGATGGTCTGTGATTTCCCCGATCGAGGGGCGAAATGTGATCTTCGTGAGTATGTTGGGCCAGTTTGGAGGACATGAGTCTGGATCTTTGCCTATGGCTTGAGCACCGAGGTGCTGATTTTGTGAGCAAGTGTTTTGAACTTGTATGTTCGGTATTGTCCCTGTTAGCAAAAATGGCAGTTAGATATCTATGTGATGAGTATGTTGGTACTGCGAAATGCATCTATGTAATCTTGGTAGTGACGAAGGAGTCTGCTGGATAATAGATGAATTGTTAAGTGATCCGTTACCTATTATGATCTATTATGTAGCCCCGAGTTATGGGCGTGTGAAGAATATTTTTCGTGTCTCCTAGTTGGAAAGTAAAGTGCATTACATATGGCGGTATGAGTTGTGACGAAGGAGTCTGCTGGATAATAGATGAATTGTTAAGTGATCCGTTACCTATTATGATCTATTATGTAGCCCCGAGTCAGACTCAGGAAGACTAAATGACTGTGTAACGTATATAATGGTAGAAGGTGTGCTAAAGTACTAAATTGAGGCGGAGCAGGTGGGTTATCTCCTGCGGAGTATCCCTAAGTGGTACGATTCTTATGTATATTGTTAGAAGATCTCATATGTAATTGAAGAGTACGTGTTGAAATTTGATAAATTCGGGTTGCTCAAGAGAGTGGACTCAACTGATGTGGGGATGAATGCGAGGTTTGTAGAGGATTTCAGTACTAGATGATCTGTGTTTTCACGAACTGGTAGATGATTTGAGTTTAATATAACTATGATATTTTGGCATCATTAGAGTAAAAGTATTATGGGTTATTAAGTATGTCCTGATATACGGCTTCGAGCCATGTTGGGGAGGCTGCTATTGATTAGCTGATTGCACGGTCATGTGCTATGTTGGTTCCAGTTCAAGATATGCTAGTGAATCAGTTCTGGTTGCAGAAATTGAGCCGAGGATGGCACGAGCGAAGCAAAATTTTGATAAAGGCTATATGGTGCTTCGTAGATGTGTGAAAATAATATGATGTCTTGAGCTGTCATTAATAAAGAATGCTTAGTGTATGGAGAAGGAAGGTGTTTGTTTGTATTGGAATGAGATCATATCTTGCGGTGTCAGAGTGATAATGAGGCACGGATGGTTATGTCCGTTTGATCAGGTAAATTGCAGTTGGTGTATGAAGTAAATGACTCTCGAGAATGCTTTTATTGTGTTCAAGATTCTACATGTAACAATCGGGTGTCTTAAGTTATATGCGTGGGTAGAGACTGTGTTTTCATCGGAGAAGGGCAAGACTTGTGGTATTTTTATGTTGATTATGGATCCTTTGTATCGGTATCTGGGAAGTAATGGTAACAAATTCAGATTCGCAGGAAGTTCTTCAAAGTAAAGTATTCTAGAATATGGTATTTATGGGAACATTTGAGAGGGTATTCGGTGGCTTATGGGTCTTAGACAGTGTGGTCCTATGTTCGAGTCTCGTGTGGTAAACCCGGCCTGAGGTATTGTGGTGCTACAGCAAGGAGGAATGTCAAGTTGATGATGAATCAGAGGGGAAGTTTGATAAATGGAATAGGTTGGTAGTAGACTGAGTTGGTATGGTAAGGGTATGATTAATTCTTCGTATGTGTTCGAGGTAATGAGCCTTACAGGCATTTTGCAGCAATGCTCTTAAGTTTTCGCAGCTTGCTTAGCTTGGTCTGGGTAGAAGGAATCAGTACTGGCAGTTTAGCTTGTGCACATGGAATTGGAGGTGAGAGTCCTTGTTGGGTTTTTACCGCAATTTGGAGATGAAGATATTTTCTATGGGTATGCGAAGCATGAAATGTGTAATGATTCTTCTTCTAGATGGGATTGACGGAAGGTCTTGGCTAGATGAGTTACAGTTCAGTTCTGAAAAGAAGTTCATAAAATTCTTAAGCAACGGGTAGCCTCAGGTAATCAAGTAAATGGTACCGCTAATTGGAAGTGATTTGACGAGAGTATATGTCTCGAAATAAAGGTAATGTGATTAGACTAATGATACTTCGGTAGTATTGCAGCACTTTCTTGCTAGATCGACTGCTGATATCTAAGTTTCTTTGATGGCACAGGGGAATTTTAGAATATCTTTCGTGGAATGCTTGGGTACTCAAGGTGTGATATGTATTCGTACTGCATAATTTGGGGATTAGGTAGAGTGATTCGTGTTCTATATGGAGTTGGAGACTGGGAGTTCTCAGCTACAGACTATGTAGTGGTTGTGGATCGTGTGTATTGGTAACGTTAGCGTCTATTGGGATTTGGAGGCCCGAGTGGATCTTTCTTTGCTTGGTATATTAGATTTTGGATATGATATTGGGGTGTAGACTGGTTGTCTCAGTGGTTGGGTTATTCTAGACTATTGTGCTATGGGCTATGTTGGAGAATGCCACGGGTTGCGTGGCAAGGTGCATCAGATTATATTCTAGCAGAGTGGTTTGTATTCCAAAGACCAGCGGACGACTAGGAAGGATTGCTTTTCCTTAATTAGGCCTTTGTGGCGGATGTCAGTGTAGAGGTTCCTACCATTGATTCAGTTCCAGTATTGAGGGACTTTACGGATGCGTTCCTTGTGGCCGGGCATGTCGCCGGGCGAGACTGTGGATTTCGGTATTTATTTGGTGCTGGGCACCGTATCGTACGACTCTGGCAGGAGTTATGTTAGTGGAGGGAGCAACTTCAGGCTTCTTGGTATTGAGTTCGTTGGCAGGCCGATGTGGTTACGTATTTAGCTTGAGTTAGCTTGGTTGGCCCCGAGTTGTACTGTTGAGATATAGGTTGATTCGATTGTAATTGAACTTGTTAGTGATCTAAGGAGATCTGTGATTTGCTTTTTTGTGCTGTGAGACGTTATGATTTGTTAGATATGGGCACATGTGGTGCAGTTCTATTGAGTATTCATAGGGAAAGTCGAGCGGGAAGAGTAATTGAGTGTTGCTCGGTAAACGGAGTATTGGTTAGGATCTATCGGGTTGCATGTCTCGTGTTATTTGTTTCACCATGGGTGTAGTGGATTGCTTAGTTTCAGACATCAATCTGTGTGGGGCTGTCTATTTTGAGCATGGTGACTTGAAGTGCTTCGTGTGTAACAGTGTTTGGATAGGATGGCGCGTTGTGGCTAGGCCACGTGGAGTTATGATCGTTCTGTGTAGATTCAAGTATTCTATTTCCATAATGTGAGACGGGGTCTCAGCTTTGTGTTGTAAAGGTATTGATGAGCTTGAGGTGCAACTCTTTCATTTGAGTCATTTGTCATGATTTGAGTATGTCCAGACCGTTCCTCAATGGTGCGCGTATTATGCAAGTTGTGGCTTAGGCCCGTGTTGAGGTGTCATATCATCATAATGGTGTGTTGGGTTCAAGGTGATCGTTGGAGTCATTAATGAACATGAACAGATTTGATTTCAGCTTGTTGAAAGGATAATATCGAGGTTCAGCTCGGAATCTGTTGTGATATTAGTCAAAAGGAAGTGGATTCACGAATGGTTGATCTGAGAAATGGTTTCGGTCTATCACGCGTTTTATCTATCATTGGTAGTATATGAAAGTGTTGGAATAAGAATTTAGTTAATAAGGTATTTTCTAGCGATATTGGGTTGTTGTGGGCAACTGCTGTGAATAGAGACTATCGTTTCGAGTGTTTTGATTATGTAGTATATCAAATGATTGAGGGTTGTTACAGCTGGTTTTGACTTATTCTGAGTATAAATGTGAGGTTCTGGTCTTGTGTATAACTTCGGAAAGTGCAATGTGGTTCTACGGTTTATGGCCTTGATGGGCCGTGAAATTTCAGCTATATTGTGTTATCGGACTTATGTGAGATAGGGTGACATGGGGTCACCCCGGGCATACGCTTGGTAAGGTTATTCAGCTATTGGTTGGCTTTTAGGACAACTCTGGGCACGCTCGAAGACGAGCGTTGGTTTACGTTGGGGAGGATGTGACGACCCGACCCGTCGTCTCAGGAATTACCACTCCGTTTCCCCCATTTTATGCTTCTTCATGTTTCATTATCAGTATGTGGTGTGTTAGAGTTGATTTAGATTGGTTTTGATAAGAAATGACACACTTAGTCTCTTTAAGGAAGGCTTAAGTTGGAAAAGTCAACCGGACGTTGACTTATGAGTTATAGGGATCGGATGTGACTTTCGGTGATTCGGTTAGCTTCGGGAGGTGATTTGTCACTTAGGAGTGCGATCAGAATTGATTTTGGAGGTCTGGTGTAGAATTAGGCTTGAATTGGCGAAGTTGTATTTTGACAAATTCCGGTTGAGGGGTGAGAATTTGATCTGAGGGTCGGAATGGAATTCCGAGAGTTGTTTCAACTTTGTAAGGTGATTTTGGATACGTGTGCAAATTTTCAGGTCATTCGGACGTCGTTTGATCGGGATTTTGATCGATAGTGCATTTCGGAAGTTTTGAAGAACTTAGGCTTGAATCTGATGTGAATTGATGATTTTAGTGTTGTTTGATGTGTTTTGATGATGGGAACAAGTTCGTATGGTGTTTTGGGATATGATGGTGCTTTTGGTTGAGGTTCCGGGGGCCTCGGGGTGATTTTGAATGGTTAAACGGAAGATTTTTGGACTTTGAATATTCCAGATTTTTGCCCAGCTATTGCAGACCTTCGCGTTCGCAGGTATATAGACACGTTCGCGATGGAGAGTTTTGCAGACCATTGCATTTGCGAGGGCTGCTTCGCATTTGCGTACAAGGGGCCTGGGGCCCTGGTAGTTTTGTTCTTCGCGTTCCCGACACCTGGGTCCCGTTCGCGTAAGGAAAGTGACTGAAGCATCACGTTCGCGTCTGGTTGGTCGCATTCGCGTAAAAGTATGAGCTGGACCATCGCGTTCGCGTGTGGGTTGACACGTTCGCATAGAGTAATATTTTGGTCAACGGAATTTGGCCTAAGTGAACGCGGGGTGTTGACCGCGTTCGCGTAGAGGAAAACCTGGGCGTCCAGTAGGGGATTTTATATTATTTCATCCGCGACCCCATTTATTATTTCCTTCATTGTTGAGTATTTTGAGAGCTCTTTGGGACAAATTGAAGAGGGATTCAAGGAGGATTGATTGAAGGTAAGATTTTTGAACTTAAAATTCGATTATATTGTGAAATTGGTCTAGAAATTCATGGAATTAAGCCTAAAATTTATGGACTAGGGCTTGAGTTTTGATATTTCAATTTGGGATTTGATAGGTTATTTGAGCTCAGATTTGGGAGTTCTTGGTACGTACGGACTCGTAGCGAGACGAGGAATCTAGTAATATGAGTTTTGTAATTTTTCAAGAAGCGAGCCCGGGGCTCGGGTTTTGCTAGTTTCGAGATTTTTGCTATATTTCAATTGGTTTCGATTGGGTATTGTTTCCTTGGCATATTGTAATGTGTTCGCTCTGAATTTTGTTAGATACGACGCGCGTGGAGACTGATTAGAGGGGTGAAGGTGTCGCGAGCTAGAGATTTCACCGGTTCGAGGTGAATAATGATTGTAGATGATATCCTGAGGGTTTGAAACCCCGAATTGCACATCGTAGTGCTATATTGAGGTGACTTGCATGCCGGATAGTGGGTGTGGGGTAGAGCACCGCTGGGGATTGTGACTTGGTCCATCCCGATTGATTATTTTACCGCGTATTTGACTGGAATTTATTTGTTATCACTGTTGTTTGGGCTGATTGCCATATTTGGGCTTCGTGCCAACTATTTGAACCCTTTGGGGATTATTTTCACTATCTTCCTCACAGATTTGACTTATTACTTGAAATCAGTCATACTATTTTTCACTACTTTACAACTCAGCCACTTTTACTCATGTTGAGTCTTAAATGATAATTTGGGCTGAGGACTATTGTTTTACTAGTGCCCGAGGGGCTTGTGATGATATTTTGACTGAGTGCGGACGAGGGCTGGATGTGAGGATACACAGAGGGATGTGAGGCCTAGGGCCTGGATGTGAGGTTTATATATGGATCGGACTGAACGCCGCAGTAATATATTATATGGATCGGACTGCACGCCGCAGTAGTATATTATATGGATCGGACAGCACGCCGCAGTAATATATTATATGGATTAGACTGCACGCCGCAGTAATATATTATATGGATCGAACTGCACGCCGCAGTAGTATATTATATGGATCGAACTGCACGCCACATTATATATATATTGTTTCGGACTGCACGCCGCAGTGACATATAGCCCTGGGCCGTAGGAGTCCCTCCAGAGTCTGCACCCTCACAGTGAGCGCGGGTAGCCATATGGATCGGGATGCACGCCTCAGCGAGCTATGGATCGGGCTGCACGTCGCAGTGAATATGTGGATCGGGCTGTGCGCCGCAGCGGTTATTATGTGATATTGTTTCGGAGAGTGGATTGAGAGAGAGAGATCGAGGGGCCGAGTGTGTTGTGGAGAATGAGCCCGAGGGGCTGGCTCAATTTGAGATATTACCCGAGGGGCGAGTTTTTATGTTCTCATTTTGCATACTTCTTGACTTTTACCTGTTATACTGTGGTATTTGTACCCGAGGTGTAAATTTTCTGTGCTAATCAGCACTAACTATTTTGAAACCGTTTTCGTAATTATTGAAAAGACCATTTTCGAAAGAAATTTGAACTGAGCCGAAACATTTCTAAAGATTTCACTGTTTTCTTAGAAATCATACCCGACTTCTGTATAGCATGTGGGTTGCTTTACGTGATTTTTGGCTGCTCAGTTATTATTTACTTTTATTACTCACTGAGTTAGAGTACTCACTTTACTCCCTACACCTCGCGTACAGATGCAGGTATTGTTCACCCGGTAGTGGGTTTTCAGCTGGTTGAAGGTATCGCTATTGTAGCTGAGTAGAGTGACCGCCAGCGTTCGCGGCACCAGATTACTTCCTTTGGTTTTAAATTTTATTATGTATATTGTTAGCCCTGTAGTTGTATTTAGACTTCTTTAGATGCTCGTGACTTGTGACACCCCGGTCGGGCTATATTGGGTTGTATTTACATTGATTAGTATCATTAATTCATATTCGAACTGTTATATAACTGATTAACTCCTTTAAGTGGTGTTCTGAAATGGTCTAGTTGGTCTTGTCTTCACGAGAGGTGCCATCACGACCGAAGCGGGGTTTGGGTCGTGACACCTTACCTTTCATCCTCCCTCTTGACCATCTTAGTTTGTTTCTCACTACTGGTTTTTGCCTTTGTTTTAGTTTCATAGTGCGAATTCACTCTGTTGATCTAACTTTTCCATTTCCCCTATTATGGTGCGTGAGTCGTGATTCTTAAACTGAAACTACACATCAAAATACATAATTCGATAACTCAAATAGATTATTAAATCACTAGGCATACCTGAAAACCTTCTAAAGAAAAATATTCCTTTACTAACCATTCCCATTCTTTCTTGTCTACTCCGTTTGGAATATTCTTAAGAGCCTATTGGGTTGGCTTATCTTTTACATATTTTGCATGCAAATGCCCTCTCTATTTTTTTCATAACTCTTTCATCCATTGGAAGATATGATCACGATGATCATTCATGTCAACACTCTCAAATTTATCCTACAATAATAAAAATATGGGTTGAGTTAATGAATTACTTCAGTTTTAGTAACTACTTATAATCATGTGATAGGCGCAACTCTCCAACAGTTATACATCAATTGACATATAATATAGTCTCAACCGTTTCTCTACAGCAAGTAAAAGTTGAATCATTAATATTATCCAAAAAGTATATAGATAAGCACAAGCATGAAGGATGAGAGCATGATATGGGATATTTTACTATTGCAAACCCTCATCATCTCCCTAATTTTCTCCATATGTGCAACTACTGCCCAAGGTGCAGTCCATGTACCTTCCACAACATTCTTCATTAACAAAGAGTCAGTTTGCTCAAAGATGTTATTGTATCCATGTTGAACACAATAGTGTAAAGCCTCCATTATAGCTACTGCTTTTGTCTCAATATTTGTAGACTCCTGAATCTCCTTACCCCTTGTATATTACACATCATCATCTTCATTTCTAAGGATAAGACCAATGGAACTCCTCCCCGGATTACCCCTCTATGACCCATATGTGTTTATCTTTATCCACCCATGATCAGGATATGGTCTGCCAACTCATATGGAAGTATAGCAAACAAATCTGATTACGTCCCATGCACCATTTATAACCACATTATGCACAGATTCACCACAAAAGAAATTACACACAGACACACACACACACATACATACACACACGCACACACGCATACACACACACACACACACACACACATATATATATATATATGTCAGTTGATCAGTACGGTTCACATCTATATGTATTGCTGAGATATCAAGGGTACAAGCAAGGATCACCTCCGAAATTTTGAGGACAAGCACCACACACAACAGAAATATCATGTAAATATCTTTATATGTGTGATTCTATGAGGCCGGATCTATTTCCATTTGTGTATACTAAACATATATACAATATGGATAGTAGGTTGATCAAGATACATTGAGCTACTTAATAATACAACTGGAGGATATGCTTGAACAAAAATGGAAAGACATCAAGCAAGTGAAGCTGCCCAGTTCGTACTTCTGGACAGTGTGGTCAATTTTCATGGCTAATATACGTGTGATTGTACCTTATGTATGCACTTCTTACACGGACAATGTGGTCAATTTCCATTTCTCTAATGAGGATTTATTATCACATGACGTTCAAGCAGTCTAGCTAAATTAATTGCCGATTTAAACTATTCAACTAAAGGTACAAATAGGAATACATGTATTCAACTAAATGATATTGATATCACTATTCCCTTGCACAGAGAGGTCAACAGTTACTGTACTAGAAAGCTTTTTAATTTATGCTGAGTATCATTTTTAATGATGACCGTCTTTACTAGATGTAGTTGTAATAACTAAGGATATTATAGAAATAATCAGCTTCTATGTCTTTTGTCCTCTTAACCAATTTACGGGGAATCCTGAGCTTTCTGATTTTTCAGTGCCAACGACAATGAGATTCTTTCCATTGTGCTGATTGAATTTTGGACCACATAATTGACTATAGTTCTCTCATGGGAATCTTACAGGTGACTCATAAACTTTTGAAATTTTCAATTTTAGGATCAAGTAACAAGAGATATCACTGAAGACATGTCAGAGGAGAAAGATCAAGATCAAGTGATGAAAGAATAAAAAAATCCTAAGTCTCCATCAGTATCAAAAAACAAGCCAAAAACTCCTCCTATTGATGACTGTATAAATATCTTGCTTACCTCAATAGTTGTCCACATGTGATTTAGCTTTTCTTCCTTAATATCATTCCACGATGATACTCCCAACGGACACGTGTTACGGACACGAACGATTCTTCCCAAGTGCCTCAAAAATAGTTTTTCATTTGTTCCAACTGTTCAATTATTGTAAAAAGTTACTTTCAGCTTTTGTCTGACTTCAAGTGATGCAACTTCTTTGCACTTGTTCCTTCCTCGAACTCTTTTTACCTAGTCCGGATTAGATGAAGAACCTACAGATGCATTATTTGGTAAAAGCTATAGCAATAAAATTCAGTTCTACAAATTATTAACACATGGATTCAAAATACCAAACATGTTTCAGTTTCTTGGGAGTGTTTCATAACTTGATCAGTAGATGGAGGCAATAAAGTATTGGCTTGCATATGCTCTTTCTCAAGAACTAAGGAGTTTTTCTCCATTGTTCGCATCTCTTGGTTAGAATACATGGTAAAATTTGATCTTGTGCTTTTAGAAATCCCTAAATATGAGAACGAAGATCTAGGAGTTTGCTCCCATCCCTTCCCTGTGGAACCTGGACCAAAAAACCATTTTAGTTTGGCATTTAATTTCAGTAATATATGCAATTAAAAATACCATAGATTTGGAAAAACTTACTTGCTTCAACTTTCTGGGTGTATTGCTTAACTTGATCAGTAGATAAAAGCAATAAAACATCAATTTGCATATACTCTTTCTCAAGAATTATAGAGTTTTTTGTATATCATTCCCGGTCCTTGACTACCAGACATGGTAGAGCTTTTAAGCCATTGTCCTCGTCCTTCCCAATAGCACCTGGCGAAACGAAATCATAATACTAATATTTAAATATTAAAATTCAATTGTACACATTAAAATAGTAGATTTAAAATATCTTACTTGTTTCAATTGTTTGGATGTATTGCTTAACAAGATCACTAGATTGAGAAAATAAAATATTAATTGGCATATTCCCTTTCTCAACCAAAGATCTAAGCCCTTGTCCTCGTCCTTGTCCCTTTCTTATAGCAACCGAAGGGACAAACGCACATTTGATTGTACTCTTCATAGTTGATTCCACCTTATTTTCATTCCTTGATGGTTTTATATTAAACCTGCAAAGAGCCAAAAGTAAAAATAGTAAGACAATGTGTGACAATATAGAAATAAAAGAAATCATGCGTAACAATGAATATACTAATTCATAAATAAATACTTCACCTCATCAGTTCTTTTTCGTTTTTTTTGTGAATGATTTCCTAAGTCTACAATATCATCATCCATTTGATTTAAAATCTCATAGAAATCACGATATTGAGTCTTCCTCACTACATTCCAACCTTTGTTGGAGTTATCAATAGCATAAAACATTTGAGATGCTTGCTCCACTAAAATAAAAGGCTCATTTGTTTTCAAAAATCTCCCTGGATTAACACTCACGAAGTCATACTCATCTTTTTTAGCTCACTTTATTTTATCTTATCCAACCAATTATATCGAAATAAAATCACTTTTCTACCCATAAGAAATTATAATTCAATCACATCTGTCAAAACTCCATAGTAATCAATGTTCTCACTATCTTTATCATTCTCACCAACCACATAACTCCACAATTTTGAGTCCTTAAATTTTTTTAATATTTTCTACATGAAATCTATATCCATTAATAATGTAACCATTAAAATGTGTCGTATATTGGGTAGGACCACGTGAAAGTGAGAGCAGATCTTCCATGATCCGACTATCATCTCCTTTATGCAATTGTGCAACCTATCAATAAGATTAAGTTGAATAATTTAGAATTAGTAATACACATTAAAATGTCAAATTATGTATATGTATTACTCACCCTAACTTTAAACCATTCAATAAATTGTCGGTTCCATTCTGCATCAGATAAGTGCTGAACAGTATACACATGAGTTTGTGCAAACTCTATACAAATTTGAAGTGAATCATAAATCTCATATAAAAAATTCCCTAAAGGAAAAGATAAAAATGAGAAAATATGAAAGAACTATCCATACTCGAGATATGGTATGACTTCATCGCAATTCTTTTGTATGTATATATGCGCTTGTTCCAATTCATTTGCTTCAAGCTCGCATTGTTCTTTAGCTCGCAGAGTACTTCTAGGTTGATAAAACATAGATAAACCCCCCATCATAATTCCGTTCAGGTCGATTGAATTTTGTGTCAATCATATGTAGATACTATGAACATAAGGTCATACATTCATTTGCTATTCAGCCTTCTGCAATAGAGCCTTCTGGACATGCCCTGTTACCAATCTGAGATTTTAAAAAATATAACCACCGTTCCATAGGATACATCCACCGATAATAAATAGGTCCAGCAATCTTAGCTTCACTAGCTAAATGAATAGGCAAGTACACCATGACATCGAAAAATGAAGGAGGGAAGACCTTTTCTAACTTGCAAAGCATTATGGAAATTTGCGCTTCAATTTGTTTCAAGTCATCAATCCTTAATTCCTTTGATCCAAGTACATTAAAGAATAAATATAACTCAACGAGTAGTTCACACACTTCTTTGGGCAACATACCACGAAGTGCAAGGGCGAGTATATGTTGCAGAAGAATATAGCAATCATGACTTTTCAACCCAGATTTCTTGTGATCTTTCAAGTTCACACGTTGAGAGATATTAGATGAAAATCCATCAGGAACCTTTAAATTCTTTAGAAATTGGCATAATTTGTGCTTACTTTTGGGAGGCAATGTGTAGTATGCAGTTGAAACTTCAACTTTCTCCCCTAGTTGAATGAGGTGCTATTCCAACCAAATATTCATGTCTTGCAAGTCTAATCGAGTTTTAATTGTATCCTTGGTCTTTCCTTTGAAATTCATGATTGTTCCCATAATATTATCAGATATATTTTTTTTTTATATGCATAACATCCAAATTATGTCACTACAAGAGAGACTTCCAATATGGAAGTTCAAAAAAAAATACTTTTCTTGTTCCAATTATCCTTTCGATTTTCATGCGATATCTTCTTCTTTTTCTTTGGATCCTTTGTTAATTGTATCCCTTCAAGATTTTTTACTTGATTAAGTATCTCAATACAAGAATGCATTTTTGGTGGGGGCCTTTTCACTTTTGTACCCTCAAATGAATTCTTATTATTCCTCCATTTGTGGTTTAGAGGAAGGTAGCGTCGATGATCCACAAAGCATTGCTTCGTACTATTAGCCAATCGAATTGAGGAGGTATCTTTATTGCAACATGAGCATGCCAATTTTTCTTTTGTACTCCATCCAGATAAATTTTCATAGGTTGAAAAGTCATTGATGGTCCATAACAAAGAAGCATGCAACTTAAAATTCTGTCTAGATGATGCGTCAAATGTGTCAATGCCAACTTCCCACAACTCCTTCAATTCCTCTATTAAAGGTTGAAGATATGTATCAATAGTATCGCCTGGACTATCTGGACCTGTAATAAGCATTGACAAAATAAAATTTTCTTATTTCATACACAATCAAGGTGGTAAATTATAAGGAATAAGAACCACATGTCAAATAAGATATGAGGCTTTTGAATTCTGAAATAGCTGAAATCCATCACTAGCAAGTCCAAGTTAGACATTACGAGGCTCAGCCGCAAATGAAGGATGAAGTTCATCAAACGGCTTCCACGCCATTGAATCAACTGAGTGCCTCATTATTCCATCATCAACTATTTTATCCGTATACCATGTCATTAAACTAGATATCTTTGTAGACATAAACAACCTCTGAAGCCTAGGCTTTAATGGAAAATAAAGTAAAGTCTTTGCTGCTATCTTCTTACCTTTTTTATTCCTTGTTTTCCTACTATGCCTATCTATTTTTCATCTAGAAGCACCACAAACTTTGCAAGAATCAAGTAAGCTATCCTCCTTCCAATATAATATGCTATTATTAGTACAAGCATCAATTTTGTTGTAGGAAAGGCCAAGGTCTTGAATTATCTTCTTTGCCTCATACTATGATTTTGGCAAACTGGCACCATCAGGTAACAACTCTTCTTTTAACATTTTCAATAATATTATAAATGACTCATTACTCCAACGACCCATACTTTTGATGTGAAGCAATTTAATCAAAGAGGAAAACTTTGAAGATTTTGAATTTTGGTACAGTGGCTGCTCGAAATCCTTTAATAGCCTGTAAAATCTTTTTGCTTCAATATTTGGTTCCTCCTCAATTAAACTATCACAATCAGTGTGCACGGTTCTTCCATCAATATTATGATACATATCTCTCAATAATTCTTGTACTTCATCTTCACTTTCATATTCTTCTAGTTCATCACCATCTTCATTTTCCGATTCTGATAGTGACTCACCTAAATTTTTCTCGTGATGCTACCAAAAAGTATAATTTTGAATTATTCCATATACTTGCAAATGTATCTCAAATGTCTTATGAGTTCCTAAAATTGTATTACAACATTTGACACATAACATTGTATCCCATATTCTTCTCCCGCTTTCTGAAAAGCATAATCCAAATACTTTTGCGCTCCAATCAAGTAGGCTTTATGGAGCCGATTATCAACAAGTTATATCCATTGCTTACTATGTGACATAACCTTGGAAAGTAAATAAAATTTAAATTAAATAAAGATAAAAGATAAGAAAAATACTATGATGCACACTACTTTACGATCAAATGCACACAACTGGATTCTCAAGAGTTGGTATGAAATGGAGAAAGAATAGTTTCAAGATGCTAAGGAATGTACCTAGAGTAGTTATTTTTAATGGCTTGATACTAAACTATTGAATACGTTTACACAATTATTCACTACACACCAGAGACAAATAGTTGAGATGCCAGATAAATAGTCACTACAAATTACTTCATTTTCACCATAAAGGTAACAATGTTCTTAGAGCTCTCCAACTATTTCTGGAAAGTGTGTTCCAATGTCAAGATTTAATGAAAGTACATCCTCTCTTCTTTCATTTGAGTGGTATACAAATACAGGACCTAAATCGGATTCATTCCACATCAAATTAGTGTGCTCAGATCAAAATTCAGGTCGATGTAATTAGGCTCTACCGATCGATACCATCGTCTTTCTAATTTAGTTGATCAGAATGCATTTAAGGGAGGGTAGAGATGCTTACAATAGACTCCACATGCTAAGGAATGTTCATGGTTTGATACTAAACTATTGGATACCTTCACAAGGTTATTCACATAACACCAGAGACAAATAGATAATCCAAAATAACCACAATATCACATAGTATAATACATGAAAATCACACTTGACATTAAAACATCACCTACTTCTCAATTGTAGGTCAATTAATAAGCTATTACATATTCTCATTCATGAAACCCAACATGTCTTAAACTAAATTCTTTCTCATTATCTTTTTAAGATTAGCCTACCTTGGCCTAATTTTATTATTGTACTCCAATGTTTGGTATAAAAACATCTGATGACACAATTAAACATTCTAAAGTGAAAAAATTATAAGAATACATGTAAAATCAAACTTGAGATATCACAATAATATAATTTTGGCTGAGCAAAAACAATTTTTCCATTTAAGAAAAAAGATCAGATATTTTGGACCAATATGAATAAAGTGTCATGACCATTGAACTCAGCAATGTCATAGAAAATTAGAACACATCCAAACAAATAAAATCGCAACATAAAATATTGAGATATACAACTAGGATTGCAACTGTCCAAGAAAACAGAATACCAAACTCGAAAACAAAATATAGGAGTCAGATATCTAATAGACATATGATCACAACAAATGCGTATGGAATCCACTAATCCAGAACACCAAAATTGCAGTAATTTGAAATTGCCACTCAATCCAAGTAATGAACAAAGATGATTTATGCAATATTTTTCTAAAATCCACCTATGTAACTAAATGCCTAATATTCAACTTATGTACCATGTTTTCATCTCATTTATTGTGATTAATAAGAGTTCTCTGTCTGAGCTTTTCATCTCAACATATGTACCAACTTTTCACTAAACACAATTATCAATTCAAGAAGTTTCTTTCGGCACTCTTCTATAGCACACAAATAAGACTGCTAGTTACAGGGATTAGTTAATCCATGGCGAAGGCAGAAACACACATCAACGAAGCAAAAGAAGGCAATTAAAATCTGCTGCTGAGGATACTGAATTGTAATTTTATGTAAACTTCAGAAAATTAAATTATCAAACTAGGAATCCCAACCTAATAATCGTTTCACTGATTTTTTAAAGAAAACATACCAAAATATGAAATATTACCGTATTTTTTAAGTTATAGAAGAAAAAGAAGATTGAAGAACTCGAATAAGCGAATCAATCAGCGAAAAGAGCAACTTGAAAGAGGGGCATACCACAGATTCTCAACGATCGAGATGGAAACTTGGGCGAATTCGCACACCACCAGATTCACAACTTGTGTTTTGAGAAAACACAGTAAAGGCGATGGGCAGAGCTTGCCGGAAACTAGGGCTGAGCTTATGCGTGACTTGTGTTTCAAAATACAGAGAGTTTCGCGGATTCTCAACGAGTGAGATAGAAACTTGGGACACACCACCAGATTCACAACTTGTGTTTTGAGAAAACACAGTGAAGGCGACAGGCAAAGCTTGGCGGAAACTGGGCAGAGCTTGGCATGCGAAAACTAGCTACGGCGGTAGTCGCGACTTGTGTTTTAATTAGAATACAAAGAGTTTAATTTCTTGACTTTTTAAAAAAATTTATTTCAATATATTAGTATTGGAGCCTGATTTTTCATAGAATAATAATTTTTTAATATTTTCGTATTAGATTTAGCGGCACACTGTCATGCTCAATGTCCCTCAATTATTATTTGGGACCAGTTACTACTTTCTTTAGGGACCGGATTTATTAACTTCATAATAAAATATAGTATTAAGGACCAAAATATTATCTCGTCCCAATAAATACATTTTTTGCGACAAGATTATTAACTCGTCTCTAAAAGTTGGTCATAAATAAGGCTCTTTCTTGTAGTGTCGTCTGAGTTGAAAGAGTTGAAGGAGCAGTTGCAAGACTTTCTTGATAAGGGCATCATTAAGATCAACGTCTCGCCATGGGATGCGTCGGTGTTGTTTGTCAAGAAGAAGGATGGATTGATGAAAATGTGTATAGATTACCAGCAATTGAACAAGGTCACAATCAAGAATAAGTACCCATTACCGAGGATTGATGATTTGTTCGGCTAGCTTCGCGGGGTGCCCAAGTGTTTTCTAAGATCAACTTGAGATTTGGCTACCATCAGTTGAGGATTAAGGCGTCTTATGTCCCTAAGATAGCTTTCTGCACTCGATATAGGCATTATGAGTTCTTGGTGATGTCGTTTGGGCTGACTAATGCCCCCGCAGCTTTCATGGATTTGATGAACCGAGTGTTCAAGCCTTACTTGGATTCATTCGTGATAGTTTTCATTGACGATATTTTGATTTATTCCCGCAGTCAGGAGGAGTATGAACAGCATCTGAGAGTGGTTCTTCAGACTTTGAGAGATAGTTAGATGTATGCTAAGTTTTTAAAGTGTGAGTTCTAGTTGAGTTCAGTTTCTTTCTTGGGTCATTTGGTTTCAGCAGAGGGTATTCAAGTAGATCCAAAGAAGATAGGGGCAGTCAAGAACTAGCCTCGACCCACATCAACTATAGAGATCCGTAGTTTCTTGGGTTTGCCAGGCTATTATCGTTGGTTCGTGGAGGGGTTTTCATCTATTTCAGCCCCGATGACCAGGTTGACCCAGAAGGGTGCCCAGTTCAGATGTTCAGATGAGTGTGAGTCAAGCTTTCAGAAGCTCAAGACAGCTTTGACTACGGCACTAGTGTTGGTTTTTCCCACAGGATCAGGGCCTTACACAGCTTATTGTGATGCATCTCGTATTGGACTTGGTGCGGTATTGATGCAGGATGGCAAGGTCATTGCCTATGCTTCATGCCAGTTGAAGATTCATGAGAAGAACTATATAGTTCATGATTTGGAGTTAGCATCCATTGTTCACGTGTTGAAGATTTGGAGGCATTATCTGTATGGCATGGCATGTGAGGTGTTCATGGATCACAAGAGTCTGCAGTATTTGTTCAAGCAGAATGAGCTAAATTTGAGGCAGAGGAGGTGGTTTGAGTTATTAAAGGACTATCATATCACCATCTTATATCATCCAGGAAAGACCAATGTGGAGGTCGATGCTTTGAGTAGGAAGTCAGATAGTATGGGCAGTTTTGCTTATATTCCAGTCAATGAGAGATCGCTTGCTTTGAATTTTCAAGCTTTGGCCATTCAATTCGTGAGGTTGGATGTTTCTGAACCCAACTGTATATTAGCTTGCACATTTGATCTCTCTTCTTTATTGGAACATAACCGAGATCGACAATATGATGATCCTTATTTATGTATCCTCAGAGACACGGTGTAGCACAGAGATGCCAAGCAGGTCACACTAGGAGGGGATGGGTTTTTGAGGATGCAGGGACGCATTTGTATGCATAATATGGATGGAATTCGGGAGTTGATTCTAGAAGAGGCCCATAGTTCTTGATACTCTATTCATTCGGGCGCCGCCAAGATGTATCAGGATTTACGGAAGCATTATTGTTAGAGGAGAATGAAGAAGGGCATTGTTGCATATGTGGCTCGGTATTTGAATTGTCAACAGGTTAAGTACAAGCATCAAAGGCCTGGCGGTTTGTTCTAGAAGATTGAGATTCCTGAGTGGAAGTGGGAGCGTATCACTATGGACTTCGTTGTTGGACTACCGCGGACTCAGAGGAAGTTCGATGTAGTGTGGGTTATTGTTGATAGGCTGACCAAGTCAGCACATTTCATTCATATGGCAGTCTCGTAGTATTCTGAGAGATTAGCCGAGATCTATATCCGGGAGATTATTTGTCTTCATGGTGTGCCCGTGTTTATCATCTCGGACCGAGGTACATGAGTTACCTCACATTTCAGGAGAGTGGTTTAGCGAGAGTTGGGCATACGGGTTGAGTTGAGCACGGTTTTTCATCCTCAGACAGACGGGCAGTCCGAGCGGACTATTCAAATTTTGGAGGATATGCTTTCAGCTTGTGTCATTGACTTTGGAGGCTCGTGGGATCAGTTTATGCCTGTAGCGGAGTTTGCCTACAATAACAGCTACCAGTCGAGTATCTGGATGGCTCCTTATGAGGCTTTATATGGTAGGCGGTGTTAGTTCGATGGCTTAAGACGGGAGAGGCTCGGTTGTTGGGTACAGATGTATTACAGGTTGCCTTGGACAAGGTCAAGATCATTCAGGATAGGCTTCGTACCGCTCAGTCCAGGCAAAAGAGTTATGCCGACCGTAAGGTTCGTGAATTGGCATTCATGGCCAGTGAGCGTGTATTGCTTCGGGTGTCGCCTATGAAGGGTGTGATGAGATTTGGAAAGAAGGGCAAGCTTAGCCCTAGGTTTATTGGCCCGTTTGAGATTTTTGATCGAGTGGGAGAGGTGGCTTACAAACTTGTGTTATTGTCGAGCATATCAGCCGTGCACCCAGTGTTTTACGTGCCCATGGTTCAGAAGTATCACGTCAATCCATCCCACGTGTTAGACTTCAGCACTGTCCAGTTGGACAAGGACTTGTCTAATGAGGAGGAGCTGGTAGCTATTCTAGACCGGCAGGTCCGTCAGTTGAGATCAAAGAGTTTTCCTTTTGTTTGTGTTAAAAGGAAAAGTCAGCCTGCTGAGGCATCCACCTCAGAGTTCGAGTTCGATATGCGGAGCCATTATCCCCATCTTTCCTCGACTCAAGTACCTCCTTCTTATATTCGTTCGAGGACAAACGGTTATTTTAGATGTGGAGAATATGATAACCTTTTTATCACTTGTTTAAAAAGTAAATTCTATATTTCAAGGCCTTAACCTCCTTTTGTTTTGCCTCGATTTGCGTGTGCAGTTCGCGCATGTAGTCAGAAAGCCAATATGTGAAAATCTGTGAAAAATAATGAAATTTTGACTTTAGATTAATTTAACTTGACTTCGGTCAATATTTTGGGTAAACGGACCCGGACCCGTGATTTGATGGTCCCGGAGGGTCTGTAGGAAAATTTGGACTCGGGCGTATGCCTAGAATCGAATTCTGAGGTCCCAAGCCCGAGAAATAAATTTTTTAAAAGTCTTCTTGGAAAATTTATGAGTTTTTGAAAATGAAATGTGTTTAAAATTTGATGTTATCGTACCCGTATTCTAGTTCTGGAGCCCGGTACAGATCTTATATGTGGTTTAAGTCTAGTCTATGAAATTTGGTAAGAAGCGGACTTGAAATGACATGAATCGGACCTTATTTGAGAAAATTGGAAAATTTGAAGTTCTTAGGTAATTTCATGATTTTGATGCTAAATTCATAATAGTTGTTATTATTTTGGTGATTTTAATGCACGAACAAGTCCGTATAAAGTTTTTAGGTTGGTGTGCATGTTTGGTTTGGAGCCTTGAGGGCTCGGGTGAGTTTTAGATAAGTCACGGAGTGAAATTTGGACTTAGGGTGTTGCAGATTTTGAACTGGGGTATTGCAGACCTGCAGGCTTCGCACTCGCAAATGCGAAGGTTGTGCCGAAAATTTAAAATAGCCCAGGCCAACGTATGTGAGGTAATAATCGCAAATGCGATGCCCCCCAGTTGCTGCCTCAGTCGCAAATGCAACTCCTGAATCGCAAATGCGACTTCGCATTTGCGAGAGGTCTATCGCAAATGCGAAAAAGGCCGGAAAACTGACTTGGTTGCAAATGCGACATTTTGTTCGCAAATGCGAACTTCTCAGAATTTTGAAGGGTTCATAATTGCAAACTCTGGTCATAATTGCAACATCAGAGTCCTGTAAATTCACACTTAGATGCATTTTCAACCATTTTTCATATCTCTTCAAAACCAAAACATTCTAGGGCGATTTTCAACAGAAATTTCTTCACCCAATCAATTGTAAGTTATTTTTAACTCGTTTTCTTCAATCTTTAACATCTTTTTACATGATTTCAATTCAAAATCAAAGGTTTTCATGGGAAAATTGGGTGTTTTGGGTAGAACCTAGGTTTTTCAAATTTTGGAGATTTGGACCTCGATTTGAGGTCTGATTTCAAACAAATTATATATTTGAGTTCGTGAGTGAATGGGTTGCTGGGTTTTGGTTTGAACCTCGGGTTTTGACCATGTGGGCCCGGGGTCAATTTTTGACTTTTTGGAAAAAACTTTAGAAAATTTATTTTTATGAATTAGAATTGATTCATTTAGCATTTATTGATATAATTAAGTAACGTGTGGCTATATACGAGTGAATTGGCGGTGGAATTAAGAGGTAAAGTGATAGTTGAGGCTTGAACTGTGTTCGTAGCATTGAGGTAAGAGTTTGGTCTAACCTTAGCTTGAGGGATTAGGAGTTGTGTCTTAATTGCTATGTACTAATTGTTTAGTACGACGTATAGACATGGTGATGAGTATCTATACGTTGGTGTCAAGAATTTCCGTGAGTCTTATGTTATGATTAATGTACCTTCGTTTGTCTTGTTCATGTTTAATGTGGTGGTTGCTATAGTTGAGCAAAGGTTGTGGAACGAATATTGGTAATTATATATTGAAGAGCGTCGACTCAAATTATAAAGTGATTTGTGGAAGTGAATGTGAAACTGAGAAGAGGATTACGGTAGTGATCCCTTACCGGGACGTTGTTGCTTTTAATGTTGTTCCTTTCACGGGATGTTATTTTTTCGATATAGTTCCCTTGCCGGGATTTTATTATGATTCACTTATTCCTTGCCCTTGTTGTTTTGGTTTGTTATTTGGGTGAGGAAGAGTGTAAAGCACGAAGGGTGATGTCGGGCATTGTTTTGGTGAGAGAGTGTTAAAGCACGAAGGGTGATGCCATGTATTATTTTGTGAGGAAAAATGTAAAGCGCGAAGGGTGATGTCGTGCCGCACGATGTACCATTCCGTGTCGATTATATTGATTTTATGGTGAGGATGAGAGTAAAAGCACGAAGGGTAATGTCGTGCAGTTTATATTGATTTTAATGGTGCGGGTGAAAGTAAAAGCACGAAGGGTGATGCCGTGTAGTCGTTTAATTTCCGATTCTTGTTGATAGTTGAAGTGTAGTGTTCACTATATGTACTTGATATCCTCCTGTTGCCATCTGATATTTCCCCGCAGTATGCTTCCCCCTCCCACCTTTGATTGTATATTTTTATTGTTATTCTTTTGCTGTATATTATTTATCTGCACGGATTTATTTGGTAGTCTTGTCCTAGCCTCGTCACTACTTCGCCGAGGTTAGGCTAGGCACTTACCAGCACATGAGGTCGGTTGGGCTGATACTACACTCTGAACTCTTTCGTGCAGATCTTAGTTCTATAGATTTCTGACTGCAGTGAGATTTCTGCTTCTTTTCATCAGGCGACCCGGGGTAGTCCTGCAGGCATCCGCAAGCCTTAGCGTCTCCCTCTACCTATTTTCTTGTTTCTTTTATGTAGACAGTATTTTTGTTATTTCATTCAGATCTTTATTTGTAGTACTCTTAGACAGTCTGTGAAGTTGTGACAACAAATCTTTGGTAGTTTTGTTATGAAATGGTATTAGCAGTATCAGTAAACTTGGAATTTAATTCTTCCGCTTATTAAATTTTGTTGATTATTAACTGTTGGCTTTTACTTGTTAACAAATTAAAAAATGGAAATAAGGCAAATAATTCAGCTGATTGTTTTGTCTGGCTTTCACTAATAGGCATTATCACGACTCCCAAGAGTGAAAAATCTGGATCGTGACAATTATTAGGAAGATTCTCATTAGAAAACATATTTATGTTGCTTACGTAACCAGTACTCCATATAGGTGGTAATTATTGGTGTTTAATGATACTACTTTGAGAAGACCCTTTGCATGTGACTCAATTAATGAACTTACGTATTCTGCATGCTGGATAAACAAGGTTTTATTAATTACGACGAGTTTATGATCTGCTATAATTTTTTAAAGATGCACGTGAGAACTGATGCACTCCCTTCTCGTCAGTAGTGTATGCATATCGCATTATTTCATGTGAATTACTTCCTTCGTTCACGTTCACGTTCACGTTTAGTTGTCCAATTTAGATTTTTTATGCCCTTTAAACAATAATAAGTAAAAGTACAGTTTACTATGATGCCCATATTAATTGGTGTATAGTCTTAATACATTTGAAATATTAGAATGAATAATTAATGTTAAAGATAAAAAAAAATTTATTATTCTTTTGATATGCGAAAATGACAAATAAAAATAAATATTTATTTTAAGAATACTTTATAATTAAAAGTGAACTGAGGAGTATAAGTTAACTCATGGTGGCAATATAGTTTAGACACTGCAGTAAATGACGGATCCAAAGCATATTACTAAAATTAAATCTCTAAACATTAAAATGCTAAATGGCCGTTTGGACTTAAAAATCTAAAAATTTTGGAAAAAAGTAAATTTTTTGTCAAGTGAAAATGATACTTGAAATTAGAGATCTTTTGGATATGAATATATTTTGAAGTTATTTTTGAATTTTTATGAGTGATTTCAGGTGAAAATTTTAAAAAATAATTTTTTGATGCTTTTTAAATTTTTGAATATTTTGAAATTCAACTTCAACTGAAAGTTAAAAATTTTATGGCAAAACGCTGATTGTGAAAGGTAAAAGTTTTCCAAAAACAGTAATTATTTTATGGCCACACGTGTCCTAAGTAACGCCAAGAGCAAGAGAAAGGAAAATGAGCAGCAAAGGTGGCCGAGTAATTAGTTGAGCAGGAGATTCCAAAATGGGAGGTCTAGGTTCGAAACCCTCTCTATGATTTTTCGATCGAACTCGTTAGAACAGAACTTATCTAATGCAATTTATGTCTCCATTATGATTTGCGAGCTATTGCATAAAGCAAAATTTACTTGCTGCTGAAAGGTAGCGGCTACGAGTCCCTAGTTTACCGAAGGAAAAAAAAAGAAGGAAGAGAAAGGAAAATAGAAACCATCAGACACCCTGGATGCATTACAACTTCTCTCAAATAGTCTAACTGATTAATTATAAGTAATTCACAAAAATTCTGATCCAGTATGCAATGGTATTATTATTTCTGCTAGATGTGACATGAATGTAGCATATAGCAAAACCCAGAATCAGAGGTGACAACCACTTGGCTTGCGTCTTCCCACATAGTGTAGGTGAAAAACATATCTTTTCTAAATATATATTAAACATTGAACGTCCTTTAAAAAATTTTCTGACTTCACCATTCCAACCCATCCCCCCCAAAACCCCCGAGCTAGCTTAGATAAAGAGGGTTCGATTGAATTATACTAATTAAAAATTAATTCTGTATGTTATCTATAAGTTACCAAATCATTTTTGACATGCAAAAAAATTCTAATAAAATAGTAAATAGATGCGAGTCGCAAGTGTTACTTTTTTAATTCCCTTGATACAAAATCGTGATTCCGCACCTGGTTATATAGTGCTTTAGTGAAGGATATTAATTTCGTGTGTTCAGAAAAAATATACATTACCTGTAAATAAAACAAAGAATAGGGGACCGATTGCTATGGAAACAACGCGTTGGCCTATGTGCATTCCAAAATTAGTGTTGTATTTATCTTTGGATTTTCTCGAGAAGTTTTGATAAGCATGATTATGCCAGCATTTATCCACGTGATTTCCTCAAGCACTCAAGCTGCTGAAGTTGCTTCGGAAATCAAAGCGTTCTCTCAAAGTATTCACGTGCATGCATGCAAAATCAATTTTACCTTTTCGTTTTTCAAGAAGTTCCGATAAGTATGAGAATATGGTGATTTAATTAGTCGTTATCCCAAAAAGTAAGATTAATAAATAACTCTCTATATAATAGCCAGCCGTTGATAAATGGAGTATATTGTTATTCGTAAACGTAATCTATCAAACTACATAGCTAGTGAAAAATGCCAGGTGGTAAAGGAGGAGGGGTGGGCGGTAAAGGCGGTGGAGGCGGAGGCGGAGGGAAAGGAGGAGGTGGTGGAGGTGGAAGTACGGGTGCTAAAGGTTGTGGTGGAAGTGGCGGTGGTGGTGGCAGCACTGCCAAAGGGAGCAGCGGTGGCAGCGGTGGTGGCGGGATGATAAAGGCTCCAGGTGGAGGAGGAGCTTACATATCCAGGCCTAAGGCTGTATTTTTGGCGGTCCCGGGCCTAAATGGGCCAAACGGGCCGGGCCTGGTGGTCCCGGGCTTCGTGGGCCTGCTGGGTGGAACCGACTCGTGACGGGCCTAAGCCCAGATGGTCCTGGGCTAAACGGGCCGGTCTCGTGGGCTTAGCAGGCCTAACGGGCTTTTTTATGTCCGAGGTTTTTTTTTTTTGTTTTTTTTTTAAGGCAATTT